>JAUCMS010000045.1:15643822-15656916 GCA_032357445.1 Enteromius radiatus
TCGTCAGCCTTTATTTTGCCTAGTTTTCCTTTATTAAATTATTGCATATTGAATCCCTGTCTCTCCTGGTCTCTGCCCGCTGAGAGGCGTGGCGCGCACCTCGCTACACACAGGACCATTCGTGACAGTGCCAGTGCCCACAGAATATTAATATAAAATCAGTCAATGTCTGTACCAGAGCAATATGCAAAAAAACTAAACAAAAAACAAGTTAATGTACAAACCTTATATGATATCTATTGTTTTTATTGTTTTATAGAAAAATAATAGATAATAAAATTGGTTTCTTATCTCCATTCGGTCACTAGAGGTTGCTCGATGACCAATAAGCACATTGGTTTACAAAACTGTCAAAAATAGTAGTACAAATGAATGTTTCTTTTCTATGTGCTAAATACTAAACGAAAACTAAAAAAAAAAAACCCATCCATCTCTTTCTTTTTCCTGTCTAATCCCTCTCCTATAGCCTACGTTGCTGGTTCATAAATTTTCAACCTACGATTTGCATACTGGGCAGAAATGCTAATTGAAAAAGTACTAGTATCTATTAGGTTCAGGTATGTCTCGTCTTAACAAGGAGAGTATAATTAGGTACTAGTCAATATTGGAATAAGCGCAAGTATCTAATGAAAACATATTAGTATCTAATGAATAAGTAGTAGTAACTTCATAAAAGACACTAGTACCTAAAGAATAAGCACTAGTACTTTATCGAAAAGATACTAGTTTCTAAAAAAGTACTAGTAACATGGAAATAGATACAAGTGTGGTTTGTAGATTAAATGTTAAAATGGCTTGCCATACTTAGTGAAGTTCTTCAGAATGCATATTTAAGATTGTGAACTCACCCCAGCCAACGACAGAGATCTTGATGATGTAATGTTTGATGGTGACTGAGTGTTTGGCCATCTGCAGGCAGAGGTGAAAAGCCTCCACTCCAAACCAGGTGAAACTGGATAGCAAGCAGTAGTGCATGAATCCAGCCATGACTCTGCAGGCAGTGATGTCCTGTGCACGTGCTACGTACTCATTTGACAGGAAGGCCACATTGAGCAGAAACAGTGCCACAAAGAGATTAATCAGCACGTGGATTGAATCAGTGGTCTTCAATTTCCTAAAATTTAAAATGCAATGAATATTTTCGATCAATGTCAGCTGATGTCAGTGTTGGACATCAAATTTACACTGACATTATGCTGTGTTCAAGTTCTCCTCAGATGTTCGTACTTGCATATTGAAAAGTCATTATTACAATGTTGGATGCGCTCAGTTCACTTTGATTGAAAAATGTTGGCGATTTAACTTTTCTACATAAAATTCGATTTTTTTCAACACTATATATACACAAAATATTGAATTAAGAATGTTCATCATCTTTTTTCCATTTTTATGGAGGTGACGTAAACTGAATAATTATATATTCTATTTGTATGTGTAACTTATATATTTTTATTGTACATTTAAAATATTGGTTGCGTCCATTGCATCTGACGGATTTAATTTTAAATTATTCTGCGGTATTCTGTGCAAGTTAAGCTTAATCAACAGCACCTGTGGCATGACGTTGTTTGATTAACTTTTACTTGTTTTTTTCCACACCATTTTACTGTAAAAACAACAACAACCACTACTACTTTTGAATAATGTTCCTTATACTCACCAAAGCTGCATTTATTTGATACCAGTAATATTCTGAAATATTGTGATTTAAAATTACGGTTTTCTATTTGAATATATTGTATATTGCAATTTGTTCCTGTAATGTGAAGCTGAATTTTCAGAATCATTACTTCAGTCTTTAGAGTCACATGATCCTTTAGAAATCATTCATATATGCTGCTTTGCTGCTCAAGTAACATTTCTTATCATATCAATGTTGAAAACAATTGCTTTTTGATATTAAGTGCTAATCGTGTTTTTTTTAGAGACATGTCACCTTAATTAGTCTCACCTTATGAGGAAGTGCATGAAAAGCCCGATGGACAGGAAGAACAAGGAGAGACCACAGCCAATGTAAGTGATATAGGTGAGAGCGTTGAGGTCGCTCTCGGAAACGGTTATATTTGGAGGGATCTGTTTAAAACAGTGTTTAGTTGCATAGGACACTGGCAACATAAAAGATTCAATATCCACAAAATGTCTTTGGTGAAATCATTTTTGCCGCCACAAATTAAGAAGAAATCTGAAGGTGCAAGTAAAGCTGTGGAGAAGTTAATTTCACTAATTCCAGAAGGAACCTACCATGAGTATAGCGAAAAAGGTCAAATGTTTGCATTTACAAATAATATTGCTGTCTTTTACATCGGTTATACACCCTTCAGTTGTCCAATTTGGTTGACTTCCTGTTAAAAAGGAGGGTCTGATTAGTTTTGAGTAGATTTAGAGTGAATTAATGAAATTGAGATTTTGCTTTGGTCAGCAGCATGGGCTGTATAATTCAGTACAAATCCAACATTAAAATTTAGCTCTCTGTGATACAGAAACTGAACATGTATTATTTTAAAGTGACATTTGTAAACACAGTATATTTGTCTGTGCTGTAAACATGCAAAAAAAAAAAATTAAAAAATAAAAACACAAGAACAGACCATTTCCATCCCATGCTTTACAAACAGGAGTTCCGATCATGTTCTACAGAGAAATACATCAGAATATCACAAAATAAGATTAGGATAGTTTTAGACTAGAAATATTTTTCCATACATTTAAATACCTTAGAATTTTTGAAGGTCAAGCTGATGGGTTCACTCAGATTGGAAATTTGTGACCCCATTTCGATTGCATAAACCTCATCATTCATAACTGTACTGTTCTCTGCATCCTTAAAATACAAATGAGAGATGATTGGTTTGTTTTGTTTTATTGGTAAGAAACAGAACAGGTCTTTATATAAAAACTTGATGTGATTTACATTACAAATATGATAAAATAAGATGCAAATAAGACAAAAGTCAGTATGTAAAATTACTTAAAAAAAACATTTTATTATTATTTCATAATCATTTTAAACTCTTTTTTTTACTTAATGCTGTTATGTTTAAAACAACTAATTTGTAAAATCGCTCTGCTAAAAGTAACAAAAATGACTTTGTTATAAAAACATCCTTTAGAGCTTTTAAGCCTATTTGTGATGTTTTTTACACCTTTGTCATGTTGGGAAAGCGGAACACACTGATAAAAGCATTTTCTCCACTTTGGTTTAATGCTTTATTAGCAGCTTCCTTTGGAATACTGAAAGCGTTGGGGTAATCTTTCAGTACGGCAGAGTCTTCTAAAATCTGTAAACATATGGCAATTTCCAAGCTCAGGTACATTTTTCACCACTGTCATGCGGAGTCAAAAACTAAAAGGTGCGTATGTCTGAAGTCATCAATCCACTTACTCTGATGCCAGTTTCTGAAGAGTAGATGAAGTAGGACGTCTTGATTTCAGACTTTTGAATTTTCTTTAAAATCCCTGTAACGTCACCCATGGATACAGAGGCAACGGTCAAATTTCCCATCACAGCAAGAATGCTGGTGAGATCTTTCATGACCTTACTGAACAAGATACAAGATTATTTTTGTTGTTGTGAAAATAGAGTAAATGGGGAAAGCAGGTATATAGCGAAAAACCCCTTGTGACAAGCCCTGGTCTCCCATATCTTTTAAAATCTCAATTGCTTTAGGACAAAATATACAGTTGCACATATTTTTTTTCTCATGTGCATTTGTCAAATACATTATCAAGTTTAGCAAGTAATGGAAACTTTTCTAAATATGGTTTGTGATGTTTGCATGTAAATGTGTGCAATTTAAAATATAAACTGCTACTTGTGTAACTAATATTACCACTAAAAGCCTTACTAGACTTGGATCACATGTATAAAAAGGTACTTACGCAGCTGCAGCAGAATTTGTTTCTTTTCCAGTAGTATTAAATATATTTGAGATGCTAGTTGGTAAGTCAACATTTTTCACAACTTGAAAAGGACTTCCACATTTATAACAAGTTGCATTTTCATCAATTTTAAAATTGTTTACTTTACTTTCATCGCCTGCATTATTACCTGTCAAAACATAAATATGATAAATGAGGAATAATTGAGAACAAGATGCAGCACTGGCTTTTAATGAAACATTTAGTCTGTTCTGTTCTTACCGCTACAGCTGCTATTATATTGTGCTTTCTCACACGTCTTTGTGATATTTAGACAGGTCATATTACACCCTTACATACACAAAACAAATGAGAATATTACAAGATATATATATATATATATATATATATGTATATGCATTGGTCAACATTTGAAGTGGATCAAAACTTTCATCAATTGTCCTAAAGCATAAAATCAAAATGCGTTTCTTGATTAACTTTTTTGATCCATTTCAAATGTTGACTACTGTAGCCTATATATATATATATATATATATATATATATATATATGCAAATAATTAATATTTTAAAGGAATTAGAACAGTATTGTATATTACTCATGTCATTATTAATTTATTTAATGGATATAGTACTCTGATACTCACTTTCGTTCTTAAGATGTGTAAAGTCATTCTGTGTCCAATTACAACCTTTAATAAAGAGAATTTTTTTTTTTTTTAAATATCTGATCTGCAAAAAGCAGAACACTTATAATACAGCAAGTATACAGTAAATAAATTGAAACAGGACATTTTAAAGAAACCTTGTCATACATTTTTGAAATCATAGGCTACCAGTTGCATAAAAGCAAAATGTTTCATTCACCTTGATTAGGACTAAACCAGTTTATTAAAGTGTCATTTCGGCATCTCCCTTCAATTAAACAGACAAATGTGGGTTTAACATCTCTGTATACGGTGAGTTTGTATGGTGAGTGTCTAGACATATTCACACCATAGTCTGCAAAACAACAGATTAGAACAGGTTAACTGAGCTAAAAATAAATAACAAATCACATACATTTCTGAAGAAAATTGATGGTGGCACTATGCCCATGCAAATAAAGCCCAAGACATGAAAAATCCCAAATATGTTAAAACCCACCAATTAGGGTGTTTGTTTCACATGGGTTTTTTATACAGGTTTTATTTTCTTCAAATGAAAACACAGTCATGTTGAGCAGCTGTGCAGCTGAAAGACAAAAAAGCATATTTTTAATGTTAAAGTGCTTTAAGGTAACGTAAAATCTGTAAATAGCTATAAATAGCTGATTTGGAAAACATGGTTATCAAAACTGAGAAAACAGTAATCACTGTAGCACAATATAAGATTACAACTAATATTTTTTATGGTTACATATGTCCGAAATTTGTAGGAATTCTAAAGGCCCCTGCTTTGCATGACTTCTCACACTGGACATCACTAGTTTCTCACACTGTTCTGGTGTGATATTGGTCTTCTCCTCTTCCACAGTTCGTTTAACAGTGGGTTTCTTAGCTATAACTTAGTCACCAAGGATTTTCCAAAGAAATTACAGACTGATTGGGCGATGCTTACGGGAAAGGAACTGCATGTTGCTGAAGGAGGTTCTGATAAACATTTGCATTTACTCAGCCATGCATCTGTATTGTAAAACTCCATTGGCATTAGAGGAAGTGCCTTAGCATGGTTCAAATAATATTTATCTGACCGCTATCAGTTTGTAGCAGTGAATGAAGACGTATCATATCAATCACGAGTGCAATGTGGAGTACCTCAAGGCTCAGTAGGGCCGTTACTTTTTACGCTTTACATGTTACCCTTGGGAGATATTATGCATAGCTGTAAAAACCTCCAGATACATGCTAAACTGGTGAATTTAATTTTGAACTCACTTTCTTCACTTTTTCACTACCTGTGACTTGTATGAATGTTTGGGGATGTGTGTTTATAGTTTAGTTCATTTGTTTTAGATTCATACAATAAAGCCCAATTTATATTGAAAAGAGAAGAACCTTATGTTTTGCGCTTACAGGTTAATGTCTTAAACTGCCGATCTTGTTACTGTGCTAATTAACAGTCATTCAGTGAATCACTGACAGATTCAGTGATCAGCAGTAAAACAGTGATTCTGTTCAAATCCCCTATAAAATCTTAGATGATTCCCTTTTGAGCTAATTTGCTACAATGTCTTGATTTTTGTACAGTCTGATATTAATAACAATAGAGATCTCAAAGTGTGACATGATCACCATGTTCGTACAGTCTGACAAGTACAATCCTAAAGGACTTTTTAAGAGCTGCACAGTGTCAGCTCAAACTAAGGGGCTTATATACACTGAAAACTGAGCATGTTAATTGACAGGGCAAATCTAAACTGAGGACTCTGTAACCCAGAAGACAAACAAGCAGGGAACACAGAAGAACATGAACTAATTAACAAACTAACTTTAATCCAAAACAGAAAACAATGACAACTAAATCAGAAATCGTGACAAATATTACCAAAATAAGCCTATTCCATTGGAAGTTTATTTCTTACAGTTTAGACTTTTCTAAAGTTTAAGAGTTTTCTTCAGTATAAGACAGAATTCTGATGGAAATGTATAAACCATCTAAACTATATGTTTATGTTTTTATTCCATATTTAGCAGAAGATTTTGGTTTTCTTTGTTTTTGATTTAAGACATAAAAAAACCTAAACATTTTTTCTTAAGGAATTTTAAGTGGAAACTTTCTCTCTTTAGTATGCTGTTTAGGCTACATTCAGTTTCTCCTCACCTGACGAACTGCAAAAAGACCGGCAAGGCCGGTTGCTCCATGTATTAACAAGCGCCACGCATTCTCCTATTTAAAAAGACAAACAATAAAAATAAAAAAATAAATAAATTTAATAAAATAATTTACACACTATACATTTAGTATTTTAATAAACACATTCTTTCTTCTTATTTCCTTTAATGACCAGATCTGCTTTAAAATACCTTTCAAGTGTCCCATGAAACCATCTGTACCCAGTATCAATATATCCAACTCCTTATTATTTTCACAAATCGGGTCAGAAGCAGGACATACATTATTTCTTTTGCCACAGTATTTTTGTAAAGATATGCAGAAGGTGACAGATAAAATAAGCAGGAGGCCACAAATGTTCCACTTCATCCTAGACAGGATGTCAAGGTTCCTTAACACTATCTGAATAGCTGCAAGAAGAAAAGAGTAAAACATGAACATGTTTTGCTTGTAAACTTGAATGCAAATGAGAACAACTGTCAAATGGGAACAACTGAAACATTTTGAAAAATCCCTAAAATTAATTTAAAAAGTTGAATGATTCATGATATGGCATAAAGAATAACTGCCCACAACTGCTTACAAGGAAATATCATGTGGAGCTTCTGGTGTCATTCGCTTCCAGTTATTTTAGGTGTACAAAAACTTGGAAATGAATTTACAAAAGATAGCGGATGCAAATTTTATTATAGTATGTTACAGTTAGGGTGTTTGTAAACATGTGACTGTGAATGAACCACATGTCCACCTGTGAATTATACACATTATAATTATACATATATATATATATATATATATATATATATATATATACACACACACACACAAACCACTAAAGAAATTTTTAGTGTTGTTTCAGTCAGGCCATAAACCTGTAATAAACAAATTAACTCCCAGTTCCAAAACAGTTCTTCTTGTAAAGGCTTGTATCCACCAAGTGGTTATACAGTACAGTATGATTCGGGACTGAAGTCCGTGATCCAGCTTGCGTTTCCACCGCCAACAGTACCCTTCCTTGGCATGGTGTATGCTAGAAAGTAGTGTTCGATGATAAAGTGCAACAATAAGAACAACTCTGCCTCTTTTTATGAAATGTCAGTTTTAATGAACAATAATTAAAAAAGTATAAATGCTAAATATAAATGCAATATGCAATAAATGCAAAATATAAGAGGAAATAAAAACTAAAGCAAACGTATGCTATAAAGTCAGCGCTGTACTATGATAAAATTAAAATATACATATAAAGTTAAACATAAGTTTGTGCTCAGCTTAAATTATATGACCAGGAACAAGAAGGAAATTCATTCATGAGACCATGAATATACCCGAAATGAATTGTATTTAATGTTTAGCCACCACAGAGACAGCGGCAAAGAAGGACTGGCAGAAGGACTGCTCTAAGCGGATACATGAGCACTGAGCGCCCGGTTATCGCCTGGAGCTCCAAAATTAACATGAAGCAAATTTTCAAATAGGCGCTATCTTTATAAATAAACCGCAGATATAATTTTTTAAACAATTATATTCTTGCCTGACAAACTCTTAAAACTACATTTCATGAAACAGTAACAGCAATATAAAAAAAATAAGTAGTTTTTTAGGGAACGATGTTTCACAAGTACAAAAGAGCATAAAAGGACACATGAGAAACGACTTTTGTCTGTGTGAAAATCAGGGCCGCTGCTGGCCAAATGGGTGACCTAAAACAGAATAGTATTGTTGTGCCCACTGCCTCAAAAATAACATGACCACCTACTAGCCTATAAGGGGTCAAAAAAGAACTTTAATAAAATATAAAAGTAAATAAATTAATTTTCATTACATTGCATTACTTATAAATGACAATTGTAGCCCTAGACAGCCTATATGATTTTGCAGTGTGATTTGTGATTGATTTTATGGTCTCAAGCATTCAGAAATCACACAAAATAAAATGTCCAAGCTTTTGTTGAAGCAATTAAATAGGCTGTAGCATTTCTATTACAAAAAGGTGGCAAAAAAAAAAAATAAATTAATTAAGTGGATATTTGAATTAAATCTTTGGCCAATATTAAACAAAAATTGGATCGTCCTGTAAATGAAGCAGCAGCAATTCTCAGGCCTTTGGTGCCCTTTGCAGGCATTGTATTACAGTATGTATTTTTACAGTGTACACCGACAATAAAACACATTAGTCTACTAACGTCAGTCAAAAATGTTTTACAGGATTATGAACGTATTACCTGAAATTGAAGCACCGGCTTTATCTCTGGCTTTTTTATTTTTCCTTTCTCTGCACCGGGTTGTGCTGATGTCTTTACCCTGATATAGCCTAGTTGTCCATCAATTATGATTATTTGTATCAAGCCGCAAACATAGGTGAGAGCGAGCGCGTGCGCAGATGCGGGAACGTGTGCCACTGCGTTTGTCATAATTGTTTTTATTTAATAATTAGCCTATATTTAGATTATATATAATATGTACATTCATGCTTAGATTTTTATTTTTATGTATACATTTTTAATAATATAGAATGAAAGTATTTTTTTTTTTTATTTAAGAAACTGGGATGGTGCCCCCCTGGGAGCTGGTGCCCTACGCAGACTGCGTACTCTTCGTATAGGGAGCGGCGGTACTGGTGAAAATATAAAATGATAAAATACACATATATTTCTTTGTATTTGAGCACTCTGATGTACAAAAACCCAACACTCATGGACATGAATAAAGGAGAAGCTTTATCCCCTTGTATCACACAAAAGTGACAATTCTAGTCAACTAATCAACTTTAACTCCAACGTTTGGTTCCCTTTGCTGTGCTAGGTAGCCCAATGAAAGGGTACCAAAAAATTTGAGCTGTCCGGTTCGGTTCCATTCACCACTTCTGGCAATGGAAACGGACATAATTGCATACCGCACCGTACTGTACTCAACTGTACTGCTTGACAGAAACAAGCATTAATTCTGCTGATATGTAAACATGTGTAATGTGAGATAGGGTATGCAAACTTATGAGCAGGACTGTAAATTTAGCAAATACTGTTATGTAAACTGATTTAGGAAATAAGAAAAAAAGCACAATCTATAACAGCAGCGCAATTATTAAACTAGATTAAACTAGAGTAGAACAATAGAGTAAATAATTAAATGAAGCACAGTTATTGTTGTTTATACTTTCAAAAAATAACTGGCGTCAATGGATCAATGATGTTTGACCACTCCACTCCACAAAAAGTGCTTTCTATATAGTGGGAAAAAATTATAAATTTGAGTGGTTCCTCATATTAAGAAAACAATTCTTTGGGTTCCCAAAGAATGAAAAAAACAACTCCTTTAGAAGATTTATTTTTAAGAGAGTATTTATAAAATAACTAAATGAACTTCTTACCTGGTGAAGAGTCCCTGAGTCTTTAGAAAAACTTTTCATTTCATCAGAAATAGATGGTACATAATTTTGCATGTACCACTTCCTCCCTCCCCCTGTGGGTTTCTGTTTTTGTTAATCACATCTCTTGATGCAAATAATCTGGAAGAGAACAGTGGAATGAGATCACTATGAACGTCATTCTTTACTGTAAGATGATCAGGTCCTCAAGTCCTCAATAAGCAAAAGAGTTTAAAATTGCCCATAAAGGTGTTTTTATGCAACCGGAAAATATCAAACATGTGGAGCAGCGTGTACATGTGAAGACAGACACATCTTTATATGAACATATGCACTGACAATCATTATACACTGTAAAAATGTAAGGTTGTTTCAGCCCAACTTTGGGTCAAATGTGGACGAAACCAGCTGTTGGGTTAAATTTTTACATTAAATTTGTAACCCAAAAGTTGAGCAAGTCCATATTTGACCCAAAGTTGGATTCAAACAACCTAGCCTGTTTTCTAAAAAGATGAAACAAACAAGATGAAACTGTACAACACGGATAATGTTCACTAGACACAAGTCATGCATTTTAAATGTTGTAGGTTTATATGAATAATTAATTAAAATAGCGATTGTCTGAAATTGTGGTCATTTCATGAATCGTTTTGTTCTTTGTAGTACATTATATAGTTTGCATTTTGTGTATAAGTTATAGCTGAATAATCTGTTATTTCTTGGCATGTTTGCTTACTTGTATTTGTGAACAATCACAACTGTTTGTGAGATTTAAAATGAATTAATGAACTATGTTCTTAGATTTCTTAAAGAACAAGAAGTACAAGATGTGCTCTTAGACTGGGATCATGTTTTTCTTAGATCATGTCTGTTTTTTGTGCTGATGCTGCATATAGCTCACTAACAATTTTTAGACTGTCTGACTTCCTGTTTTCCCTAATCATGAGAGTTGAGAGAATGTGTCTACGGGTCAAGATGACCTTAAGGGAAAAATTTGTATGCTCCTTATAAGTATGTTGTAACCGTTTTAACCACACACATGTTGGGCTATATAAAGAATGGATTTGCCCCTGCTCAAATGGGGTTATTCAGAATAAACCAAACATATCACTTTTACACGAGTGTTGGTTTCTTCTTCTCCCCCAGGGAGCTCTCTTTATTGGTTGATACTTCTTTGCTAATGACTCAGATTCTTTCATTGCACTTTCACAGAGGGTGAGTGACTATTGACTGAGAGGAATAACTGAGACCTCGTTTTAAATTCTTACACTGTTGTTATTTGTCCTTTGAAAATGTTCAGCTTTTTAATGAACGTCTCACAGTTTGGGTAAATTAAAGTTAACATGACTACTATGTTTGTAACTGTAACTAATTGAATGAACCTAATGAGACATGTCACTGTAACAAACTGTTAATTTTTACTCTTTAAAATAATTGATTAAATTCTCTGTGGCACTTTCTCTCATGTTGGGGTTAAAATGATGTTACTGATGTTTCGCCATCACTGCCAGATCGGCATGACTGATTGTCACAAATAACAGATATGTCCTTTTTAAGAAGACAAATACGCCCTCAGAACAGGGCATCAGTCAAAAAAAAAAAAAAGCTCTGTATTCTTATCAGTATCATGTTATGGTAAAAAGTAATCTGTTTAACAAATGAGGTGTCACAGAGAACATCAGGCAAACAAATGAAACCTTGTGAGTTTACAGTTATGTAGACCGACACATTTCAAAAGGCTCTGTGTTGAACTGAAGCACATATGTAGATGATTTTTGATCATATTTTTTACGTTTATGATCATTTTACACTATATCTGTACTATGACCTTCAGGTTGTTGATCAGGTTGTCTTTTCTTCTGTTATATGGCCTTATGAACAAAATAATTGTTTTATATTATTATTAATATTTCAAGATGAACACTTACTGTACTCAAGCAACACAGGTTTACCTGATTATATGATTATCCATACATTATTATTTTTAGTAAAATCATGTTCAGATGTGAGTATGAAATGTGATCAGGAATTTTAGGAAGGCTTGTTAATCACTTATTTATCATTACATCACATTGCGTTATATGTTTTGAACCTCCAGGACTTTGATCATAAAACTAAGCATTTAAACGTCATCTTAATAGAGGAGATATTATTGAGAGATATAGAGTGACAACTAAAATTGATGTGGACGTTTTGCAAACAACGCATTTCATGAGGAACGCGTTACGTAATAAATCCCGCACAGCTGGTAGCTAATCTGCTAATCATTCCCACTTATTCACGCCCAATCACGTCTTTTCCCGTACGTACATGTATAAACTATAGCCTTCCACCCCTTCCGCATCTCGCTTTAGCATCCCTCCGCCTCCCCTTCTCCACCTTATTCTAATTCACGTCTTCCAGGGGAGCAGTCTGGGACCGAGCCGACCCTCGAACCTCTTCCCACTCTAGGGTTCATTTCTCTAGGGTTCAGGGTTCGCCGTGCTCCCGGGCTCGCTCCCCTGACTGACAGCACGCCAAAAACGCAAAATTTTATAAGGGAAGCGTGAACTCTTGAAATACATTTTATGTAAATTGTCTACATGCCAGGCAATCACAATGTTCACTCTCCCCTGAATACTAATCACTGACACCTGTCACCGATCAAGACACTCATCAACTACCACATAACACCACACACCACTCGATGTCTGAGCTCGTTCCTGACAAGTGGAGTCAACTTTGGCAAGCTCTATCTCTAAAACGCTACTTACCATCCGTGTTGTAGTTTGCTTCTCAGTTTCTCAATATGAGGGTTGATATCAGGATCTGCATAAATTGCTTTCTTTTCTCGCTCAGTTTGGGCCTCTCAATAAAACCGAGCTTCTAATTCTCCTATGATTGGGACATAAGGTTGAATGGGACAGTATAGCCATATAGATTTTATTTCGCCTGATGAGTGAAAATATGTTTTTTTTTAGCCAAGTCCTTGCTTTGAGACTATTTAATCAATATTGCATGCCCTCATTGGTGTGACATCATCTCACTGGGCGGGGC
>JAUCMS010000045.1:15657016-15670782 GCA_032357445.1 Enteromius radiatus
AAATTCTGGCCTATAACACATCAAACAGCTAACATGAGGAATAAATATGTGTAGATTAATGATAATACATGATGTCCCAATCACCCAAAACCTGTGTCCCAATCACCCAAACATTCCTAAAAAAAATAGTTTATACTAAAGTGTATGTCACACCACCTTCTCTTCTGACATAATTATAATTCTTTCACAAATGGATAGATAACATCTGTAGGGTTACAGAAATATATCATACATTGGGCTGATATTTTTAATTCATTGCAAGAATGATTACATAACGCAGAATTTAAAAAAATGTCCCAATCACCCTTAATTCACCCTAAGCCATAAAAGCATAGTGTATCAGATATGATTCTCAAGAACAAACAGCAAAAAAAAGATTTTTCTGACTATTATTTTTTGTAAGGCTTTTCAGGGTTAAGTATCTATTAATAATTGCGTTCTCGTTTTTGTTGTGTTCTGAATATTCCATCTATTATTTCAGTCTGACCGCTCAGATCGGATTTTGTGTAACTATTTTGCTATAAACATCATTTAGAAGACAATTAACAATCAACTATCACACACCTGCAGGTGATAGATAGGTGAATAGGAAAAAAGACAAATTCCACTCTACCAATACTTGCAAATTAAAACGTGCATTTTCACAGAAACACCAATATTGTTGTTGATTCTTTTGCAAGGACTGGTAGTGTGCAGGATTTTCTTTTGGTTCTTAAAAATATTTTAGAGAAATAATTTTATGAGCAAATAAATCACACTGTATCATTTTTAAGTTTTGCATATACCTTTGGAAAGGTTATGAGTATACCAGGTTCTTTCAGGAAATGAATGCAATGCAGGTATTTTGATGCAGTGTCACCTTATCACCAGAAGAGGACGCCATGACATTTTTACTCTGACACTGTGAAGTCAAGTTATTACTGAAAAGCACTGCCACTTTTTATTAGAGGAAATAGTTTAAACAAGATTTTGAGTATTTAAATGAAAAAAGAAGGTCCAAAAAAAATCTTACAAAATCTAAATAAAAATTAGACTAATCAGTCATTGAGGACATGGTGGTTTGACATTTGTAAAACACCTATGACACAGACTACAACAAAACGCTTATCTCATACTTCACACCGAAGGAATATGTGCTGGTTTCTCTTCTATTTTTAGAACTCAGTTGAGTTTGTGGTAATAAGGTGGTGGGACATCTGTTCTTTCAATGAACTCATACACACGCAGGTGGCTCAACACGAGCGATCCTGGGGGACCCTATTGGATGTCAGGCTGCATTTTACTGACATCACCTGTCACCATCTTCCCTTCGGGCTCCTGCTGAAGATAGAGCAGTTTCCTTTGATCTGGAGCTGCTGTTATTGACATCATCTCTGGGATTTCCAGTGGTGGTTCATACAAACACACACACACACACACACATACATACACACATTGATAATTGTGGTTTATTGGGACTCTCCATAGGCGTAATGTTTTTTATACTGTACAAACTGTATGTGCTATTGCCCTATACTGACCCTACAGCTAACTCTACCCCTTACAAAAACTTTCTGCATTTAAAAAAAAAAAAACCTTTAGTATGTTTTTAAGCCTTTTGAATTATAGGGACATAGGCAGTGTCTTCAAACCTCCTTCAAATTGTAATACCTCTGTCATATCCATGTCATCAAACAAATTTGTCTCCCCATAATCCACAAAAAAACAGTACACACACACACACACATTTTTCATTTGTAGAAGCTTGGTTTATGTAATTTAACTACTGAATGTTTGCAACCACCATTATTGTAGTTGTGGTACTCAAGGCTGCATTTAAAACATTGTTTATATTAAAGAGCAGTTTCATTATAGATTATATACTCCTTATATATATATATATATATATATATATATATATAGAAAAACTGAGCAAATAAAGGCACATTAATTATTAAAATTAATTATTAATCTGATTATATTTATCTATATCATTGAGATGGATCATTTCTTTGTTCCTTCTAATTCACCTTCCACTAATATATATATTTTTTTTTAATCTTTGACTTTTCAATTGTAAAAGTGGTGGGTGGTGGGGGTCCACAGCATTTTCAACAGTTCCAACCTCATAATAATGAAGGAAAGTATATGTTAAGTAAAATTAGTCTTCACGGTAACAGAAAAATTTGTCACATAGAGAAACATGGATAGTTAAAAGTTTAAACAGTGCTTAGTCAGCCAAAACTTTTCCTGAATATGATTAAAGGACATACATGTAATATCCTACATTGATAACTGGAATTAGTATTATTTTTTTATATTTTATTTTTATAATTATATTTTTATTATACCGTTATATTTTAGGTTTTCATTTTAATTGTAGTCATTTTTGTGCTTTTATCATGTTAACTGTTTTTTAAATAGCTTTCATTTTTGTCAGCTTCAATTTATGAAGTACTTAATTTATTTAATTGCTAAATTTATTTAGTTGCCATGGCAATATTTAATTTATTAATTGTAAAGTTTCATCTAATATTTATATTTGGTTTTGGTTTACAATTGTTTCAAATAGCCTACGTTATGTGGAGGATGTGTGGATGTCTTTTACAGAAAGAGATTTGACTAAATACATGTAGACATAAGCCTTATATTATTGTTATTGTGGCTTATAATCTAAAAGTAATCCAATTAGCTTTAAAAAAAAAGATTTACTCAATGTATTAAGTTGATTATATTTATCTAGATCATTGAGACTGATCATTACTTTGCCAGTTCCTTCTGCTTCAGATTTGACATATTAATCTGTCTTCCCTCAAGCATGATGTCATGCAATCTTACAGCCATGATGTCACTTCTGATTCGTCTTCGGGTTGTGTTCATTGAGCTGCTGTCACTCGTCTGGGGACTCATTCTTCTTGCTATGTGAATCACGTGCCGCTCAACACGCACTTAAAGTTTAAACACAACAGAATGACAAGTAAACAGCTAGACCTCAAACAGGAGATTGCAAATGTTACAATTATTTAAAAAAGTTAACATCTTCACTGCAAACGTAATTTGTAACAAAATCTAATGCTAATTTGTAAGAGAGAACCTGATCAGGTGCCGCAGATATCTCAGCAAGTAGTGTCATCGTGTGAACAAGCATTAAAACAATCACAGACTGTGATATCGCAACAGACATTTTACTCCCAGATATTACAAGTGCAAAAAGTGTGTTAATGAAGGCCTGTTTGTCATACAAAATACTTCTTACTAAGAGCAGAACGGCAGCAACAACATCATGTTTGGCTAGCATTTGGATGACTGACAGAAGCCTAACCACACCCTGTTTTAGCAATTGTGGTTTGTTACTAGGAGTCCATGTTGTTGCTTGGCCAATCAGCATGAAGAGAAGTTGACCTTCTGCTGTGGGTGTATCCCTTCAGGGCAGCGGCAAAAACATATGAATGACTGGGAGATCGTCATGAGCAGCCAATCAGGACGCCGAGCTGATCTGACCAATCACAGTTGCTTTCTGTTCTGCCGGACAGTTACCAAGTCACTGTTACTGCCTGGGAAAGCTGGTGCTGCCTACCATTGGTCGAAAGTGCTGAGAACTTAGCGGCTCATTGGCTGAATAAACAAACGCCGTTGCTAGGGACCTGCACCAATCGCAGCGAGGCCGAAGTCAGCTGTTTGGTTTCTAGGCAGGATTTACTAGCTGAGATGTTTTGGCGGGAGAGTGGGGAGGAAGGTGGGGGCAGTTGAGTGAAGTGGAGCATGTGATGTGTTTGTGTGTGTGTGTGTGTGTTTTGTTCTTCCTCTTGTAGGATCTTTCTGATGCAACATGCAGTTGTGAGGGAGGCGTCTCCTGGGCCTCTTGTGATTTTATTTTTTTTTTACGGGTCTTTACTATGAAACAAGAACCAATGATTTAGCTGTTGCCACGGAGGCAGCGCCAGCATTTGTTTTGCCTCGCTCTCATCTCTTGTACCTCCCCATCCACAGTTACCGTAGAAACAGAGTCACTTTGAGTCTATTTCAATCCTCTTCCTCTAGTCAGTGATTTGTCTGTACCTCATCCTGAAACCATCCCAACATTTTAGCAAACCGAAATCCCTGCCAGCAATGTGCCTGTATTGACTAGTTAGTATGCAGGCTCGAAACAATGTATTACAAAACTAAAACGATTCTTCCTTTACATGTCATTCAACATATTCTGTTTTAGAGTAAATTAAGCATTTTTTTTCATATTTAAATTGGCCATTGCAACCACAAGGTTGAGCAGCGTGGCAACAGTGTGCGCAGGAATGCTGAGCCTAATGGCTATCAGAAAGGATGATGTCATCGTAATCGAGTGAGAACAGGAAGATTGTGATATTCAGGTGACTCACTGCCCATTTACAACAAGTGCACTTGAACTGTGCACTTGAATTCTGTCTTTAGCAGAAAATATGCATGAACAAAAATGCTTAATCGTAATAGCAACATATGATCCTCTGTCCAATCAACTTTAAAAATGTTAACCAAAAGAAATAGAAAAACAAGTTAGGTCGACAGATGTCAAGGTCAGAGTGTTTGTCTATTACAAAACAGAAAAAGTAGCATTATTAATGGTTCCTGTGGATATTAAAGATTTGCAGACTACAAAATTTAATTTAATTTAAAGACACATTTGTCATATTGAGAAAATATTCACTCCTGGTGTTAAATTCTAATTAATAGTGCATAAAAAAGTGCAAGTTGCATTTACTGTACCAAACCCATATGTCTTTTTTCTTCCATAAAAAAATAAAAACAAAATGTGAATATATTAAGATTTGCTCTCTCTCTCCACACAGTTGTCGACATTTAAAGTGATCAAAGTTTATCTAAGCTGTCTTAAGTCAAGAACACATTTTAGTTTTAGGACAACTTTGATAAAAGGTTTTGATCCACTTCAAATGTTGGCTATTGTATATTAGATATATAGGCTACAGATTAATATTAGTTGTAACTTCTAAAATAGCTAGGCTATAATATTCTCAGAGGCTAGAGTCTGCCATCGTGCATCTTCCATGTCCTAGAAATATCCATATCGTGTTGTACCTTAATATAATTTGAAATATCTTTCGAAAATTTCACCTGTAAAACACCTGCCAGACTAATGAATAACATGCAGTTTTAAAGTCAGAAATACATACTTTAGCTAATTAAGAGCTGTTAAAGGAAACGTGCCTCTCACTCATTTTGAATAGTTTTTTAAAAGTTTTTGAACAAATACAACGTCAAAGCAACATTAAAATGGTTTCCTTTAATAACGTAGCTACTATCAGTCTGAACCTACTGAACCTGCTGAAATACACCGCTTGGACTCAAAAAGGGACTGAAAGTTTCGACGTAAACCCCAAACTGACCTTTCCCTCGGGCACCAACAACACTCAGATTCCCGCCTCCCGCTCGAGTAATTACCATATCAAGTGACGTCAGGTGGGCGCGGCTTTCTGCGCGCTCGTGTCCAATACCAACATCTCGAGCTCAGGGCACAGAATGAAAGCGGAGCGAGTTCGTGTTAGTAAATACAAGCAGAGTGAAGACGGAATAAAAGAGCGCTGATACAAAAAAGCGGAATAAAAGCAGCACTGACACACACATTCAAGCACTGGCGGTGAGTGTCTCTTGTTTCTGTGTTTCATTTGCTGCAGTTTCTTTGTGTACTTACTGATTTCTGTGGTTTAACAAAAAAAAAAAAACAACAACAACAAAAAAGAACTGAAATGATTCTGCTATTGTCCTTAAAAAATAGTTTTGGTGATTTGATCTGTGAAAGAAAGGGACACTTTTAATGACATAATAAACATCATAACATACTGAAATATCCCCAACATCATATTCTGATTTGCTCATTTGAACTTTATAAAACTGAAATATCAAAAAGAGTGTATCACATGAAGTCTCATGTTGTCCTGATTTGGATTATGGATTATCCATTTCTTTCTACTATGGTATTACCTAGTGTTATATCCTTTGTTTTGGTTTGATTTTTAAATGGTTTGGTAAATAATATGAGTGGTTTATGATGGTCTGAAATGGTCTTTCAGCCTGGACAAGCTGGTCCACTGTTTGCCCCTTGGAAAAAAACCCCTCTAAAACCAGCCCACAGACAAGTAACCAAGCTGGGAGACCAGTTAATACAAGCAAACCATCTCGGGCTGGTTTTTCAGCAGGGATTAAAAGTTTAATTCTCCTTAATAATCATCTGTCCATATGATAATCTCTCTATTAATAGAATTACACTTTTTAATGATTACTTGTTCTGATTACTACAGTATTCATGCACTGCGAACAAATTTATCAAAAAAAAAAAAAAAGACTCAAAACTCTTTTTGCAATTTCTCAGTTTGACTAATTTCATTGGAGCTGCTATGTATTATATGAAACTATTCTGTTAGAAAGCATGTGTACTAATCTGCACTGTATCTCCCAGTTGATCAGATTATTCATGAACACTTCATAAACGGATTTGTTTGTTGTGATGGTGCAGATTTGAATCATATTGTTTTCTGGGAAACAGTGGTAGACAGAACCATTGAGTGCAGGCCTGAAACTTCCTCTCATTTGTATGAGACTCCTTTGAAATGTTGCCATTTGACGTTTTGGTGGTTTTGTTTGTGACTAGCCTGTGACTATCTTAGTCATCTCACTGCTGCACTTTCAAGCCAGAAGTTGCACTTCATGAGCTGATCTCTTGTCAAATCTTAGTTATTCTTTGTTAAACCAAATAAAACCCATCAGTCATGGTTGCTTGATTGTGTGAATGTGGGTGAGCTCTCTGTGATATTCAGCACTGATGTGAACTGGAGAGTGGTGGAGAACAATGTTTCCATTATGCTGAATGACATACCAGTCATATACTTGTGCATAAAATAGCTTATTAACTTTTCAAAAAAAAAAAAAAAATCCTGATATATATAATATATATCCTAAAGCAAAACAACTTTTTTTGCCATATATGTAAAACAGAACAATTGAACAGCATGTGAATTCTCACATAGCTGCACAGAGTGACAGTCTGGTATATTTCAGGGCGGTTTTGCTGACTCCGCCGATGGATGATGAGGAGGATGAACAGCTTCCTCGCTGTCGTGAAACACCACTAAGAAACAAGAGCTCAGAGAACAGAGACAGCCCACGAAGAGAGGTGGGACAAACGGCTAACAGACACGGACGCTTTGAAGACAGATCGACGCAGACTGCCAGCTCTGTCCTGAATTCAGTGAGAGACAGAGATATGGCACCATTCCAGGGTTTAGAGAGAGATGCATCATCTCCCTGCAGAGCTGTGGATGCCAGGACTGCATTTGGGGCTAACTGTGGAACTGGAGGCCTTGCGTCAATTACTATGGCCCCTGGGGCCCCAGAAGGGCCAAGAGCACTTTTTCATGGTATGGAAACAGAATATGAACACACACACACACACACATATATGTTTGTGTATATTATAACAGATATAAAAACAAACCCCCCCCACAAATTCAGTATTTTCATTCTTGCGCTGAGCACTAAACTTAAAAATTAAACTGAGAATTTAAGTTAAAATGAAGGTAATTTATTTCAAGCTGTCCTTGTTACTCATTATATGTACTTACTATAATAATAACAACAATAAATTATGCATAATTACATGCAAGTAACAATAAACCAAATCCTAATCCTAAGTATAAACTAAATATATAAACTATAAAGTACATGTAATTAATTAATATTACTCAGTACTTAAATGTATAATTACACAATATCAAGGGCACCTTAAAATAAAGTATTGTTAGGTAATTAATGCTATTAAATAATAATTAATTCTATTGAATAATGTAGTATATATAGTAATTATTATTATTATACAATATAATAATTTAAAAAAAATTTCATCCTAAAGGAAATGCTGGATTTCGTTCACACTTCCCCGCACTGTTCGAACCCATCCTGGATGGCACACAGAACACAGAAGAGGATGAAGGGAGACCAGAAGAAAAGGAAGACGAACTTGACGCAGGAATTAGCGTGGAGATTCAGATTGGACGTAAACTGCGTGAAATGGGGGATCAGTTTCAGCATGAACATCTTCAGCTGGTAAGAGTAATTTCTGATCAGACTAGATCAAGGCCGATGTGAATCAAACGGGTTAAACTGCTTCGCAGGTGTTTGTGCACAGACTCTGTGGTTTACATGGCAGTGGTTTCTGTCACGATGTGCAATGACATCATTGTCTGTTATTTCAGTGCTGCATATGCAAATGCTCATAAGGAGAGATGACATCATTTTTGGTTTACCCGTCCTGTTTACTCAAGTTCTCTTAGATGTTATCAGATGTTACCCATAACATTACAGTAAATGAGTATCAACACTAGATGATGTTTATACAGCAACCTCATACTAAAAAAAAAAAAAACTATTTGCAAAACTAAAGTTTGCATAACTATTGAAAACATACTGAAATACTACACTAAAATAATGCTATGGGAGGTTAGAATCATTTTAAAAATGCCTTTTTTATCATGTAAATATGGACTATGAAGGAGTTGATAGTGTTTTGCTGTAGTTGAAAAACAGATGGAAAAAGCAAAGACAAAATGGTCTGGTTAAATAAAATGACAGTGTGGTTTTTGTTAGAGGTAAACATTTTCCATTTCCCTTTATTCATTCTTTTATTCAAAGTGACTTATAACATTTGCTTATATGAGAGAAAAAAATGAACTCACACCCTCTGAATTATGGCTAACAGGGATAAATTTAGATTTTTCAATAATTGCCAGTTGAATTTAGTGTCTACACCAGCCCGGGTACAGTTTGTGTGTGATCTCAGAAAGAGGATGTGAAGTGTGTTTATACTGCATGCTAAATTTAGACTCTGACTCAAGGTCCACGTCAGCAGACATGTGACCACAATCTCAAAAGTAGGCTAATGTAACACCTTTAGTAACACTCTGTATGTGTTATATGCTGAGCCGCTACAACTGAGATGTATTAATGAAGATGCAGATTGTGGAATGTGGAGTTTAGCCGTCAGAAGCTCAGATGAGATCAAAAACTGAAACTTCATTTTCTCACAGATCAAACTGGTTTATTTGAGTTAGTTAATCATAATTACAGTTTGCTAACACTTTTAAATCCAGCATGCCTTCAGTAAGAAAGGAAGCTTATGCAATACATTGCAATAGTCAAGAACTACAACACACGCCCACAACACAGCTTGACTGCTAATTGGCCACTTTAACTGTCCATCAGGGAGATTTAAAGGAGGGGCGGAGTTTGAAGTGAAGCTTGAGGCCAGAGCGCCACCTTATGGCAGATATATGTCATTTACTTTCTTAAATAGGCTCCTGGTTTATTTAGAATAATTTCCCTTTTCTACAAAGAGAAATTAATGTTAACCAACAGTTAAATTGCTATTCAGTTATGATTGGCATTTTAGATGATCAACATAAGCAAATGACTTTTCACATTATGGAAGAAAAATGGGTGAAAATGTGGACTTTATTTATTTAATTATTTAGTTTCATATTAGGACCTCTCTTGACTAATTTGAATTGAAACTTTTTAACCTATGTCAAAAAATGTATCTGATAAACAAATATTTTTGGTTTATTTTTGTGCAGTTCACTCAAAGGGGCCAGATGGGTTTGTTCCAGCTAGTGACGACACTCTACAACTTCCTTTTTCCTCAAGAAAGACCACAAAATGCACGAGCCCAGAGATGAGAGGCCACCTGTTCAGGACCCAAATGAGTTTTTTACGCAGAACTGTAAGATGCACAGATCTGGATTTACATGGTTCAAAAAGAAGGTTGCCGCTGGCCGGAGACTTCCCTCCTTTTTCTGAAGAAGCCATTCTCTAAATGGAGCGTTGGAGGAAATTTTCTGCAGGTTGCATATCAGTATGAAGATATTAATATTCTGCCTTATGTTTCCCCAACACGTTCACATATGAGCGGATCTCAGCGCCTTAAAACCCTCAGAAAAAGTAAGAACTGCTTTAATAGGCAACAAGCTGTGAGAATACTCAAGGTCAACAGCATTTGAGTATTTGTGCTGACTTCAATACACCTACTGAACTCCAGACGCATCCCAGAACAGTCTCTTCATCTTTCTCTGCTGGTGTATCACTGCTTGATTCACTGCTGTTATCAGTGTTATTTTGACAGAGATGAAAGACAGAGTGGATGCGATGAGATGCAATCCAGAGGCCAGTAACATCATAGAGGACCGACACAAAACAGAAAAAACAACTTGAACATCAGGTTTTCAAACCTGTATAACAATAATGAGCCATTTTTGAGAACACAGAGACAAATATGAATTTTGTGATTTTAAAAGGGTCATTTTTTTCTTATTTAGGGAGAATGTACCATACAATTATTTACAATAATTTTACCCTTCTGAATATTAGCTTGCCTTAATGAATTCTACTGTTCTGCTGTCATGTATCACAGGCTGACATGATTTCTCTCAGGCACTGAAGTATTACTTGATATATCAGTGTTTATAGCATCTCTTTAGTAATTGGTGACATTCAAAATGTGCTCAAAGAGCAAGACACCAAATCATATTTTACAGTATAATTCAAGCGGTAAATGCAATCAAAAATATAAAATCTACAAGTTACCATATAAGATCCTATTAAAGTTCTAGCAAGAGATGTGTTGGTATATATATGTCAGTCAAGTTATTATAAAGCGGTTTTTACTACTGTAAATGTCTTAAGAGGGAAAGTGTCCTCTGGATAGCATACATATGCTTTAATTAAAGGGTCAGTTAGCACAGATATTGATATTATGTAATATCTTACTCACCATCATGTCATTCTGAACATTCCTGTGTCAATTTCTTCTTCCATGCAAAAAAAAAAAAAAAAGGCTTTTCGTTAGGGTAATGTTAGCGCCATGTTTAATTTTGGCGGGAGCGAAAACGAATCGGTGAGGGCAAAGACAGTCCAAGTTTTGAAAACTACATTGATTCAGGGCATTTTATACAGTACGTGCCATCTATAAACCGTCCATCCCTCAGACTCGTTTTCAGCTGTATAAAATTATAAATGGCGTCTGTCAAGGTTTGTAAAACATGACAGAATTTACATTTTTAACGTGAACGGTCCCTTTAAGAATGAGGAGGACAATGAACTCAGATGTAGATTTCTATTGGAGCGTCCAATGAGGCGGCCAGATAGCATCACGTGACTGGCTAATGATCTGGCGCCGACATGAATATTTAAGAGTTTGTATATGATATGCGATAAAGCGGGGTAATTTATTTTCCACATATATATTTGTAAGCTCATATTGTAAAGTGAAATGAATATAAATATGAGATTAATAATTTATCGAAAATAGATATCGTTCCATGCTTTTATGTGGTACAATCTACTGAGGTGCCTGTACTTTTGCGGTTTACAATTTTACATGGTTTGCTTGTGCATTATCGATAGTTTAATACACATAATGTCGTCAGCATCGTGTTGTTAGAGACCATGAAGACGGTGTGAATATAATACAGACTGTCCGAGTCCACAAAATCCACATCATTCCTTTGCAATTATTACGATTTCAGACCATTTCCTCAAGACTTTCCACGGAGATGATGTTCCAGTGCTGTGCTGTGTTCTTGTCCTGTTGTTCTTCTGACAGGTGTGCCTCAAATGCTTGTGTATTGGTTAACGATGACACTTGCAGACAATCAAACAGCTGAAGGTGCCTTAGAACAGCAGGCCAACGATGACGGTTTGGGCTTCGGTCACAGCACCAAAACACGTGGATTATAGATCATAAACGAACACGTATCGCAGCCGGGTTAGTAAATACCTCCAGCTAAACAACAGGGAGCTCAAACAGACTGTCAGAGAGAATCTGAAGTGATGATTTGCAGGAACAGTTTGCTGCTGCTGCCCCATTCATCTGAAATGCCCTTTCAAATGCACTTGTCTCAGAAAGTCGTCAAAGGAGTAAAAATGTCGAACTGTTTTTACTTTGTTTGGAATGTGTACGGGACGTTACTGCTGGTTCTTTTTTTAATTTTGCTACTTAAAATTACTATACAGTTTGATAAATATATTAAATGCTGTTATAAAATTGTGAAATAAGATGTCTTTTTTACGTATATCATAAATGCTGTCATATAAATGCTGACAATTTTTCTGCAATGTTCACCGCATTAAAATATTTATGGATACTCATTTGAGCTCGATTTGTGATTTTTTTCTTCTTTCAATTGGAGAGATTATATAATTTTTTAAATTAAAATAAATATAAATTATAAAAATTGTTACTATGAATGGGACTGCTCTTAATTATTATTACAAGAAATGATAAAAATATAGCTGTAGTTATTTTAAAATGATGTAATTCTAAAAGAAATAACTGAATGCAATAAATATAACATTTTTGTAGAATTATGTTATTTTATATTTGCATTGTAATATTTTTTAACTCAAAGTTTTAAAAATTTCATTAAATAAAATAATGTAATTACATAAAAATATAGAAATTAATTTAATTTAAAATAATAGAATTTATGATTGCTATTGTAATATAAATTATAATAAGAAAAATAAGGGGGTTATTGAAAACCCTATGTATTTGGTGCTGGGTACAAAAAGGCAGAGAGTTATGATACTAAAAACATTTTACAAAACTTTTTTTACATTGAAAAATGAAATAACATAACAGCAATATGCTTAAGATGTTAGCTTTGGTTTTTTTATTACAATTTATTAGGATGGTTTTCAGTTCTTCAGTTAGAGTCAAAAAATTAAACAACCATATAAAAATAAAGAAACTGGTATTTAGTATTTATTACTGCACAGATTGAAACCAACACAGTCTTGATTGTGTTGAGCTTCGGTTCTATTCTCAAGTTTAAACAATACTGAAATGCTTCACATTCCTATCAGTTTCATGGTAGATTTTTTTTTCAAACCTACAATAAGAAATGGTTTAAAGATAAGAATTTTTAAGTGTTAACATTAATAATTTAAATCATCAATTGATGAACTAGTTACAAAAATAGAATATATCCTACTTGAGATGATTAGTGATCAAGTTAACAAAAATGATCACAACGTGCAAACAAAAATAACACTTGACCAATCCCTGGATGTTATAAATGTTCAACACCGTTCAAATGAACACACACACACCAAAATAAATTCAAGGCCGGATAAACATGCTACACGATCAGTCCCAGAATCACATTAGAGTTTGGCTTCCAAAGCTTGTGCCGACGATGCTTTCACAGGGCCCTGCAAACACAAAATAAAACATCAGTAACAGATAATCAGTAAAACAGCGCCCCCTGTTGACCACACACACCAGTTTTTTGCACACATCTGAAGTTAGTATGTTAGTGGATTAAACGAAGGTTAAATGTTAGTACACAATAAACACCAAACTACAATGAACTCACACACACATACAAAGCTCAAGGGTGAAGCTTTCAGACAGAGTAGGCAAAAAAAAAAATCATGACCACTGGACTGAGAGAGAATCAAAAGCTGAATCACTTTATAAGCGATAATTTAAACGAGCGTCATCGATTGTGAATCAGAAGGGCTGCTCGCATGTGCCACCCATACCTGAACCACAGTGAGCAATAAAATCAGGCAGTGATTGATTGATCACATGTGTGTGGAGGAAAGGAGAGACGTCCCACTGTGATCCTGAATGTCTGACCTGCCCATTGCTGCCTGTAGACACACACGCACACACACACACACACACACACAGATCTGTAAACATGAACAGATCTGGACAAATCTTGGACAGATTTTGGAGCAGA
>JAUCMS010000045.1:15675800-15690959 GCA_032357445.1 Enteromius radiatus
GGGTTTCAGAGGTGTGTGTGTACATCATAAACTCAGTATTTCAGCCGTGGCCTAAAGGCTTGTAATCGAAAGGTTGCGGGTTCGAGTCCCAGGTCCAGCAGGGATTGAAGGTGGAGGGTGTGAATAACCAGCGTGTCTCCACCCTCAATACCATGACTGAGGTGAGACCCTTGAGCAAGGCACTGTTCCCCCAACTGCTCCCGGGGCACCACAGCGATAGCGATATGGCTGCCCACTGCTCCGGGTGTGTGTTCACAGTGTGCGTGTGGGCACCATACTTGGCCACATGTCACTTCACTTCTTAATGTAGTTCATGCCAGTCAAGGTATGACTATTTCTGTTTAGTTTTATTTGTTTTTTTTTTTTCAGAAGAAAATGTTATTTTCAATTTACTTTTGTAAACAAAATTGCATTAAATGAATCTTCATGCCATCACAACATCATCATATATAATGCATAATATATACAATAACATTTAAATATTTAAACATTTAATACAGTAAAAACAGCAGGACTGCGAAATAATAAAATAACTGTTTCTATTCAAATCTATTTTAAAAACAATTTATTATTGTTATGCAAAGCTGAATTTTCAGCATCAATACTATAATTCAATGTTACAAGATTAGTCAGAAACAATTCGAATATGCTGATTTGCTGAAGAAACATTTCTTATTATTATCTATGTTAAAGATAGTGGTGCCCCTATTATGAATTTTTGTAAATGAGCTTTCAAGCAGTGCGTGTAGCAGCTCTAAGTGAATGAACACATCCTGCAAAATTTTAAATATGAAAGTGCAAAATAATATAAGTCGATAAATGATAAATGAAACCAGGTTTTAAAACAAATTAACATGAAACATGAACATATTACCCACCCACTTGATGGTCTTTTCACGTTGGTGAAAATGCAAATGCAAATTCATTCTTTGCCACGCTGTACACAAAGAAGCACTGCGCTCACGGATGCTACTTTATTAACCATTACAGGCATGATGAAATGAAAATAAGACCAATCACCACATATTAGCATCATTCAAAAGGAGGGGTTTGGAAAAAGGAATCGTTGAGCGAATCGTTTGGGAGTCTTCGAGAAATGAGGTTAAAATAAATGCATATTATACTGTAAGACAATGAAAGTGTTTTTTGACCTTCCCAGCATGTCAACCAAAATATTAACCTTTTGTTACCCATAATAAGGGCATTTAAAAAAAAATGGCTTAAGTTTTTTTGGTGGAATTCTTGAAACATTTTTCTATGACTGTTTAATCAATAGAAAGTTCAAAAGAAACACATTTATTATTTTTTGTAACATTAAATGTCTTTACTGTGAATATTTTATTTTAGAAAGAAAGTGAAAATAACTTGGCTGAAGCTGTTGTGACAGAACATGTAAGACAATGGTGCTTTACTAGCACGAGAATCCTGATTAAAGTATTTGATAATATTCAACATATTCTAGAATATATGGATCAAGTCACTTTTGACAATTTTTGACCATTTTTATAAACATAATGTGACTTTGACTCTAAGTAACAACACACTTGTTCTATGAGGAATCATTCATGCCTGTAGCAGTATAAGTTATGCAAGTAAAAAAAACAAAAAAAAAAACTATAGACCTACTCATGCTAATGTTTTCAGTAACAAACTACGACTGTGTTTAAATGGCAAGCAAGCATAATGAACCCCAGTCTAAGGTCCTGAATGGATGTGTTGTGCGCAGAGTAAGGCGTTCACCATAAGTGATGACAAGGAGGATGAAGGATTTGTTGCGGAGCAGCCTGAGGATGGATGCTGTATACGAGTAGCTCTCTGGAGAGATCCGCCGAGCCGCGGCCTGAGCGTGGGTGGGAGGGATCTCTGGATGCTCCTCAAACACTAACGAGAACATAAAAACACAAACTCATCTGGTCACCAGTCACATACATCACAGAGAACTCTCCATTGACATATCATCATTGTCACATGTGACCCTGGACCACAAAACCAGTCTTTTACCAGTTTCTTTTTTTGCACCCTCAAATTCCAGATTCCAAATAGTTGTACCCCAGCCAAATATTGTTTTATCCTACCAAACCATACATTAATGAACTAATTTACCAATTTCAAAATAAACTCATATTTTGATATTGTTACTTTTTTTCCTTTTTCCTAAATGATATCATTGTTTATGTCGGCATGTGAGTTATCCAGATATTTAAACCATTAAAAGTATTAAAAAGAGCTTGTGACTAAACCTCAGAACTCTACTGGATCCTCAAATTCTCATCAAAGCCTCATAGAAAGAATAACCGCAGACTGTTTTCACTTCTCTGCTTACAGTATTTGCGATGCAAGGGTAAAAAAAGAACTAGTTGTTTGAATTAGTAGAGCATTGGATGTTTACTTATCTTAACATAATTACTGTCTTAAATAACCTTTTCTTAGCATATCATCTTTATGTAATGTTACTGAAAGACAGAAAAGAAAGACAATACACTGGTAGACTGAAATAAGTTGAAGTACTAAAATGATTAAAACTTCATTTAGCCGGACCCATCCAAGCTAGTGAGGTTTTGGCACAAAATATGTTTGATAATGTAAAGAGTTTAAAATAAAAGACATTTGAAATAATATAAAACAGAAACAAAAAATATATATAAAGTCATATTATAAAATAAAAAGACAATTATGTCTAAGTGTTCAATACAAGAGGTACATTTGGGAGTAAAACTTCTTTAATCCAGTGTTTTGACGTTGTGAATGTTTGTGTTTGAGTAAAAATTTAGCCTGCTGCCCCCAAAATGACAGGTGACTGAACTCTATGATATTTGCTCTATCAAACATACTCTAGATACAGTGGGGCAAAAAAGTATTTAGTCAGCCACCAATTGTGCATGTTCTGCCACTTAAAAAGAGGTCTGTAATTATTATCATAGGTATACCTCAACTATGAGAGACAAAATAAGAAAAAGATTACATTAAATTGTAGGATTTTTAATGAATTAATTGGTAAATTCCTCTGTAAAATCTTGCAGTGACAGACATGTCCCCCTGCTTAAACCAGTACATGTCCCGTCTCAACTGGAAGAATGTCATATGGTCAGATGAAACCAAAATATAACCGTTTAGTAAACTCAACTTGTTGTGTTTGGAGGAGAAAGAATGCTGAGTTGCATCCAAAGAACACCATACCTACTGTGAAGCATGGGGGTGGAAAAATCATGCTTTTGGGCTGTTTTTCTGCAAAGGGAGCAGGATGACTGATCCGTGAAAACAAGAGAATGAATTGGGCCATGTATCATGAGATTTTGAGTGAAAACCTCCTTCAATCAGCAAATGCACTGAAGATGAAATGTTTGACCTCTGTCATTTCCAACAAAGGGTATATAACAAAGTATTGAGATTCAATTTTATTATTGACCAAATACTTATTTTCCACCATAATTTGCAAATAAATTCTTTAAGTTTCCTACAGGGTGATTTTTCTGGATCCCCCCCCCCCATTTTGTCTCTCATAGTTGAGGTATACCTATGATGAAAATTACAGGCCTCTCATCTTTTTAAGTGGGAGAACTTGCACAATTAGTGGCTGACTAAATACTTTTTTGCCCCACTGTATTAAAAACTCTGGATTTGAAATTGCGGAGCTATTAGACAGTCTTTTTTTTGGTTATTTACTCAAGACATAACAGGGAAGGTAAACTGGTTATTTTGATGGAAACTAGTTTTAACCTAAAGATAACAACTGTCATTATTTAACTTACCAAAATGATTTTATTTCTTCCACTGAACACAGAAGTGGATGTTTATCAGAAAACCCCAGGTGTACATTACAATTCATTACAATTTAATGAAACAAACAGAGAAGGAAACTCAAACAATTACAAAAGCACCATAAAAGTATAATACGTTATCAAAAAACAAAAGGTTTAGAAAAAGAAAGCGTGTACATTTTTGGTCAAACTGTCCCTTTAACTATTTAAAACATCTTGTGATTTTCTTTTTTTAATTGTCTAGACAAGCATTTTTGCTTGTAAGAACAGAACTGAATTCACGTGAGTGCAGCTCAGAATGTGAAGGGATTTTTTGTGGTGTCAAGATAAAAATGGGTGGCTCAGCATTTAAACAAAAAGCATATAGAGTAAAGAGAGGGATTGTAAAATGGGTTAAAACGTCACTTCCCCTTCTGTCATCTGGGCTAAAGGTCAGATAACCATCAGCACTGACATATTCCATTTGCACTCTTACAAGCAGACTAACCAAAATAACAGACATTGTGGGCCAACAAACAATCATTTATGTGTTATTATGTGTCTAAACCGTATGAACAAAATGCGTCTGTGTACATGCAAGAAGAAGAACAGGGTAAGACTCAACAAAAAGTTGAACAGATAGGCATCAAAAGATATTAACACACTAAAGAGAGCAATCTCGCTTCATGCTTCGTACATGGACAGCTGTCTTTTAAGACAGTATCCTAGTCTTTGTTGAACCTCTGAAATTACAGAAACTCTACACAGGAAGCACCTCCCAGTGCCACACAAAAAGACTCACAATCAATTTGATGTAAGCATGCTCCCAAAATAAAAAGATAAACTGTTATTTATGCGAAAGACATAGAATAATTTGGATTAAAGAAGCATCTTTTCCAATGAACTTTGGAATGATTTGGTATAACTTGATTTGATGTTTCCGTTTGTACTTACCAATAACAACCAATACAAACAAGAAGGTGGCCACTCCCGCCGTGATGTAGAACATGACACTGATGTGAGCCGCCAACTTGTCTAGATCATCCACATTTGGAACCAGTATTGGTGGAACTAAGAAGCCGATGGCAATCCCCAGCTGAAAAAAAAAAAAAATAAATTCTGAAGTTACACAAGTGCCACATTTCCAGCTAGGCTTGATTTTATACATAGCGGTGGTGTCCAAAAACACGCACTTTGTTTCTATTCACTTCAGTTTTCTCTGTTTTGAATCAGTACAACACAAGCATAAATTTGAGAACAAGCAAAGGCCTGTTCCACTTTACTGTGGGATTCTAAAGACACATAAATTATGTCGTTGCATGTGGTATTTACTAACAACACTGTTTAATCCTGCTCGCCCTCCAGTTTTGTTGGCTTAAAATTAGTTTTCAATGTGGGTTCCAGGAACTAATTAAAATGTTTAGAAAACAACAGAGTAAACAATGTAAAAAAAACAACAGTAATAATAAATATGATATGTGGGGGGAAAAATTAAAAACAGCTAAAGGCTGAGAAAAATAGAGTAAACGGTGTAATATAGGGAGAGAGTTTATTTGAAAAAAACATATCTCTGTTTTGATTAATATTTATTTAGCAATATGAAAACAACCCAACTGCAGTTCAACTGACATTAATAGGAATGCAGGATAAAACATGATTTTTGAACACACACACACACTCATGTTGGTTTTTGTGATTTATGGGGACTCTCCATAGGCGTAATGGTTTTTATACTGTACAGACTGTATGTGGTATTGCCCTACACTGACCCTACACCTAAACCTACCCCTTACAGGAGACTTTCTGCATTATTAGATTTTCAAAAAAACACCATTTAGTATGTTTTTTAAGCCTTTTGAATTACAGGGACACTGAAAATGTCCTCATAAATCACCTACATATTGTAATACCCATGTCATACCCATATCATTATACAAATTTGTGTCCTCATAAACCACATAAACCCGCACACACTCATATATATATATATATACACACACACATACACACACACACACACACACACACATATATATGTATGTATTTATGTATATGTATATATATTTGTATATATGTATATATATATAGAGAGAGAGAGCGAGAGAGAGAGATTTTTAAAAAGCTAACAGATAACATTGAATCAAAGAATGACGTCTTTGTCTATTTGTTTGCTGACCAATAGCAGATGGGGCGTGTTCAAGACACCTACATGGAAACAAAGAACTGTTTTACGTTTAATGCCGCTAGTGGAGCGAATATTAGGTTACACGCTTTAGCTTTCACTTTCACAGCACAGTACAGTACAGTTATATGAGAAATGTTTTATTTTACTGAAACCCACCTGATTTCCGAAGACCCCGATGGAGCACGCAGTGGACACTTCTTCCGATCCAAACCACACCGACGCGATGCGCGAGGGCATACCAAGGATAAACACCTGAGCCACTGAGCACGTGAACTGACCAAAAAATGTGACCGGAAAAAGGTCCGGTCTCGCGCTGGCCACCTTGATCCATGTGCCCGTACAATTCAGAGCCGCGGCCACCAGTGCTATGACCCTCAGCCCTTTTTTATCCAAAAGCCAAGAGACGGGGAAAATGAGCGGAATGTACGTCAACATGTAAATCATGGACATCCAGTCAATGGTGAAAGAGTCCACGCCGTAGAAGCGCATGAAGATATTGTTGATGATTCCGTACTGAATCCATTGATAAGAGTTACATAGCGAATACGAGCTGAATAAAAGCACTATAACCCATCTCTTTCTATATAAACGCGTTTCCGGCGGTGTGTTTTGGTGTTCAAGAGTCACCTCAGCATCGGTCATGTCTGTTTTTGAGAAATATTTGTTATCATTCACCTCTCCGTCCACTTGCTTTGATTCATCACCCATTTTCACCCTGTTCAGCCGCGTTTAGAACTTCTCAGAGACTGAACGATTTAACGTTATTCATTCATGTTCAGAAAACGCCGGTCAATCTAACGTTACTCGAACTCACTGAACTAACGTTACTGTCAAACATGTCAAAGTACGTTCTAACTCAATACGTACTCTAACTTAACTGTTACATGGCAAGCTAATGACATGTTTCCTGAGTTTAAATGCTAGTGGATAAACCTCCCATATTGCATTGGTGCGTGCAATCCTCTGCTCGGATTTAATAAAGTGTCCGGCTCCCGCAGCAGAAACTCTTTAAACATTCGTTGAAAGTTTCGCCACCGTGATGAAGTTCCTGATGTAAAATATCTAACGTTAACTAGAAGAGAATTGAATAAGCTAACTGGAAGGCAAAATGGGCGGGGCTTCACTGTGAGGCGGTTGTGTCAGTCATGTGACATTCTTGAGAAAATAGAACAAGGATGATTTACATTTCAAAACAAAATGAAAGAATTATAGAAATAAGTAGCTATTAACACAGGGGTGTGGTTTGGTCAAGACATCTTGGAACGATAATAAATTGTAATAGCTATGTACAACGTAATTTCCTAATTAACTACATTACATTAACTACATTTCCCATAATTCTCTGTTAGCAAATAATAATGAAATACACAGATAACGCCAAATCTGAGCGCACATAACAATGGGCATGGAAGTACTTATTAGCGCAGCAAATATAAGTGAAATATAACATATATATTAGGAACTCTGATAATCTGCACTTTTACTGTTTTGTACAGTGAGCAGCGTCTGGTCACGGACACGTGTATCTGTTAATTTTCTCAGCACTGTCGGCATGGAACTGGTCGTTTGTGAAAACAGAGCACATCAATTTATTGAATTGTATTACAGAGATGTCTGGAGTGGATCTAACCTTTAATTCCAGATACTATGCTTGGAAATAATATTTAAAGGATTATAATTGTAGCGTGAAAAACACCCACAAAAACATCCTGAAATATGAACACAATTAAAAGGGGAACTCAACTTTTTGAGCCACAGAGCGCCCCCTAGTGGTGAGAAACATTAAGCACACAGACATTTTCCCTCGCGCAAAGTGTTTGTGATGTTTGTGGCGCATGAGGAAGCGATGGCGCCCTCTGCTAGGTTGGAGCTATTTAGTGAAGTTTTGACCCTGTTGACGTGGGGAACCGGGTGTCAACCTCTGCGCCATTAATTGCTCAAGTTAAATATTAACAACATAATAAATATTATCAAGCATTATACACATTTTCATCACATTTAACATTTAAGCCTACATAATGATACTAATATCAATGCACAATTTTGCCTTTTCATTTATAGTTTTGTTTCTTAATTGTTTTGCTCTTCAGCTTTACTGTTTGTTTTTTACAAACAAAACACGAAATAAGTGAGATATGCAAATAACATAAAGGAAAATAAGATTCTTACTATCATACAACAACATCTGTTTCTTCACAGTCAAGTTTAATTGGCCTATATGACAAAAGCAGGAATAATATAATAAAGAATAATAAGTAAGCAATTTGGTAACATTCTCATATATATTTAGTGACTTAAAGCACATTCATCAGGGATGAGTCTTTATTAAACACTTTAAATGTAAAAATTAATTTTAAACTTTTCTGAAACCAGGGATAGAATAAAGCATAAATGATGGGATTAATGGTGGAGTTCAGAAAGAAAAGCATTACAGTAACATCTCTGACATGAAACAAATCATCACCACTGTATGGAATTACTAAAGAACAAATATAATACGGCAGTAAACACAGGAGAAAAATAATGACCAGAATCCCCAGCAGGATCGCAGCTTTTCGCTCTGATTTATCACTGACTCTGTTTTTGGAGGTTTCTGTGCTGTTGTGAACCTGAAGGGCTCTTATAGCAGTCGCATGTCTCTTAGCAATGACAAAAACATGAGTGTATAATATTATAATGAGTGTACATGGCATAAGAAACACAATTATGAGATCAATGAACGATGAAATCCCATCTATTATAGCAATACATATTCCTGGACACGTGACATCTGTGAAATTTCCATTAACAAAAAGAAGAGTGAAATTATAAAAGAGTGAAAACAGCCAGTTAAATAAAGTTGTTATGTAGATCACAGTAGGTGAGATCTTCTCTGAGTAAAGAAAAGGAGAACTTAAAGCCAAAAAACGATCGACTGCTATCAGAGCCACAGTGTGAACAGACACACTTGTTGCTTGAAAATTCACAACTTTTAAAGCAGAACACATCACTGGTCCAGAAATCCAGCATGACTCAATAACCCAAGACAAATGCAGCGGCATCACAAAAACCCCAACCAGGAGATCGGACACAGCCAAAGAGAGGATGAGGATGTTAGCAGGTGTGTGGAGCTGCTTGAAGTGACTCACAGAGATGATGACCAGCAGGTTTCCACACACGGTCAGCAGAGACACAGCTGCTGCGGCCACATACAGAATCACATAGACAGATAAAGAAACAGATCTCTCTGGACATGAATATTCTTGACAGACATCGCTTTGGTTCACTGCTGTAAGATTCATTGTGAAGTGTATGGCAAAATTATCCAAACAGAGTATTGTTTCATGTGACTCCCGTTATATAAAGTGCAACATACAGTATGCATAACCACAGATAAAGACCTCTGACCTTTGTATCGTCTCCAATAATAAAAAAAAAAAACTTCACTCCTGGAGGTTTCCAAATAAAGAAAGCTGCCTTTTATACACTTGACATGTTGACTCTTTCCAAGACGGGAAGGATCAAGGGACAAGAACAAACTCCTGGGAGATCAACTTATTTAGACAATTGGCACACAGAGCTCATACAAAAGCATTAGTGAATTTACATTATATTTTTATATAATATTTATACACTAACTTTCACGGAGCTGCATGTAATTGTTCTGACTGCACTAAAGCATAATACCATCATATATTTGCAGATATTTAAACATGCTACATTCATATACTCATATATAACAATGCTACAGTCAGTTATTATGCTTTTTAATGTGTTTTTCATGACGGAATGTTTGTTTTTGTTTTGGTCTGTGTGATTTAGATACACAGTATTTCAAGCATCCCAGGTTGAAAGTTGGTAAAAAAAAAACGGCGTACTGCAGCCCTTGAAAGCCAGCAAAAGAACTGGGTCACAGATCACAGACTTTATTCTACCTGACCTAAAAAGATATGTAAAAAGCTGTGTGACTACAGAAATATTAAAACATGGATAAATCATCTCATCAGTTTACAGTGTGCTAGTTGTACTTGTTCCTGTTGCGTTTCTTATGTCTGGCAACTTGTGAGAGAGTTGAGTCTCAAAATCAATTTGTATGTATTTTACTAGGTAGCTAGTTCATATGAAATTGAAACCCCTGTGACGGGTAGGTTAAGGGGCAGAGTTATGTTAGGTCATTTGTACAAATTGGCACCTCGTAAAGTACATTGCAATAATCGTATGAATTTGTATGAACGAGGCTCTACAAATACGAATTGAATAAAATATATACAAATTGCCATCAGATCAGGGCCCCGTTTCTCGATAACGCAGACTATTTGCGTGGTAAGAAGACTCTTAAGATATATCTTACGTTAAGTGATAACTTTTCTAAGTGTATTTCTCGAACTGTCTCTTAGGAGACAGTCGCTGCCTCCTACGTCCGACGTTACAAGGCGATGGCAGAGAAGAGGCAACAAAAGAAAAGGGCACCAAGCTTCTCATCAGATGAGCTAGAAATGTTGCTGGACGAGGTGTTCACCCACAAGGCAACACTCTTTGCCAGTTTTAGAAACAACGTGTGCAACAGCACTAAAAAAATAACTCTGGAGTGATATTGCGAGGAAGATGGCTGCCTCTGGTTCAGGTGCACCCAGAGACTGGCAGGATGTCAGGAAAAAATGGCACGATTGTTCGAGCATTGCCAAGGTGAGAGCTGCTGCAGTCCGATGAGACCGGACAAAAACAGGTGCTGGGTCCAGTTCAGTGTCTCCACTAACACCACTGGAGGAGAAGGCACTGGCAGTATTGGGAGGTTCAGCCTCTCATGGAATCCCTGGGGGGATTGATGTGAGAAGAGGTGATGCAGAGCGTGCCTCATGCTCACAGGCCAGACCATCGCCACCTCCCAGTACACCATGCTCCCCGGTTACTCAGAAGCCTGCAGCACCCTCCTGTCCTGGTAGCAGCGAGCCTGAAGAGTGCACTACTCCACCGCCTCCGGAACGCATGTCCTTGCCAGGACGACGTCGCTACAGCACAGCACGCAAACTGTCACCTTGCCGCTGTAGCGAGGAACTCATAAATCTGGAACGCGAAAAGGTTGGTGGTGTTGCATAACATTGAGCAAAGGCTTGGTAACATAGAGCGTTGGCTGACGGAAGGAAACAACCTCGCACACCATTCATTGGAGCTGAAGAGGGCCAAGCTGGAGCTGGCAAAACAACAGCATGCCCTGGCAGAGGCGCAGTTAGGCCTTCAATCTCAGTACCAATCTTGCTGAAGGTAAGCCAGTATTTAGTTGTTCATAGTTTGATGTTAATTTCCTCACAGTTGCTAATCTGGGGTGCGTTTCCCAAACAACAATGTAACTCGCTGATTAACCATCATAGTACGATGCATTGTTTTGGAAACGAACTAGCTACAAATGACTCTTTCCCGAAAACGGCTGCATCTCCGTTGTTTGAACCACATTAGTTCAACAACATAGGGCCATTGTTCATGATGTCACACGCATGTGGTGGAGGTGTTTGGAACATGACACATATTGACTAATTTACTATTTTTGTTCACTGTCATTTTGCTAACCATGTACGTTTGTGACGTTGATTGCGAACGTTCGTTTAAACTATGCTTTCGGGAAACACCGAATCGTTGAACTGTGCTGGTATCGATGAAACCGTAGTAGACTAACCATGCTTTTGGGAAATGCACCCCTGATGGTCTGTTTTTGTTTCTTTTTCAAGATGCTGAGCAATAGTCACACCAGTGATTGTGTGTGTGGTCTGTGTAAATAGTATTTGTATGTCATTTGTAGTGTTTGCACCTATTTCTTTACATTTTTAAAAATATGTTGCTGTTAATAAAGTGGTGAGGATGATCCAAGCTCCCCAGTCTCAAGTGTGTGTCTTTAAGACTAAATAATCGTGTGGCACAAAGACAAGACATTATTTGTCAGCCTTCATGTGTCTGGAGAAAAACTGATTCCATATAGCAATAAAACCTACGTGTAAAATGTTGCTCTATTTATCCACACGGAAATTAAAGCATGTTTTTGGTGGATGTTTATTTTTAAACGTTTGTTTGTAGTAGCAGAGTACCGACATTAGTCTGAGATGGAGATGATGAGTGTTTGAAAAGGGTTTGCTGTGCTTGAGGCAGAGCAGCGGCGAGAGAAGCTCTTCCAATCTTGCGACCTGAGTCAGCAATTCAACATTTTAGCTTGGACATCCTGTTAACTATTGACAGAGAGATTCTAATGTTTAGGCCTATACAACTTTAGGAGAAGCATGTCAGTCGGTGGGGTTGTATAGCGCACATGTAATGAATACGATGAGATGACAGAGGTTGTAAGCATTACAATCACACCGAAAAATTAATGGATGCGTGGTTTGAAAGTTTATTTTCATTTTATTTTCAAGTTTAAATTTCATCATAAAATAAAATGTCAAAAAAAGTCCATCCAGTCATGGATGATTGCTAATAATAAATAAAACCTATTTTAAACAAACATTTTCAATCAACTGCTGCCTTGCCTCAACCCCGGTAGCATGCAGTGCAGCCCTCTGTGGAGGATTGAAGACCTCAACGACCACCTCTCGCCTCCTCCTCTGGTAAAGGTGCGTTTCCACGCAGAGCCATGTTATGGAGCATGGCTGTTGCCACCGTAACTGCGCAACACCTGTGAGGCTTCATGCGCAATCCTCCTGCAGATCCTCCACCACTACCTGGACATTTATTGCCACATATCCCTTTCCCGACATGTAAGACTGATCAAGCACTGATGGAGTGGAGATTGGGGTTCCATCCACTAAGCCTAGGACTCTAGGAATGCCATGGCATGGCAGCCTGGTGCGCTTCCTGGCATGTTGCTGGCAGTCGAATCCAATCCCCAGCATGGCGCAAAAGGGTGTTAGTAACAGCGAGGACGCACCTCCACACAGAGGGTTTGCTGAGGCCGTAGCCTTCTCCCACAACCTCCATGAAGCTCCCGGTAGCATAAAATCTTAGCGCTGCAAGCAGCTGGACATCGTTAGAATGACGTTTTGGCCTGGCAAGCGTAGGTCCGAGCAGGTCAAGAAGTTTCAGAATCTGTTGCCTTAGAAGGCGAAACTTTTTTAAAATAGCCACCTCAGGCAAAATATAAAGAGGGCTGAAGTTTTGCCTAAAGAAAAAATTTACCTGTTCAATATTAAAAGTGATTGGCAATTTTAATGCAGTAGTCACATTATGAAAGAGGCTAATTAAAAGTCACTCTATTAGTACTGATATAAAATAAAATTGAATTCTTAAACTCGATTACAGTATATTCCATAATTAATATGACTTTGATAACGTGCCCTAATGTGCTTGCATACACTGCCGATTTATAAAGACTGCTGCTCAGTAGCGGCGACTAGCATCTTGAGCTGAAACTACGCTAAGAATGAGTTAAGGTTGGTCTAGACCAACCTTACGAACGTGTGACTTAGCTAAGAGATACTTAGCGTAAGAACGTTTCGGGAAATGCGCCATAACTTTTAAAGGTTAAAAGGTTAAAGTACAACTTAAGAACTACTTAGCGATAAGAAGCTTTCGAGAAGCTGGTCCCAGGCTGTTGAGTCTAAGGAGGTAGGGACTAATTATTATATTGTGTGTTTTTACTTTAACTATTAAGAACTTAAGTCCAAATAAGCATACTTAAGGTTTTATGCGTATGCGAGGGTTCACGTAAAGTGCACTTGGCACAGATTTCGTCACCTGAATAATGTTAGTATGTGCGTACTGTATGTGCGTCATCCGATTTTTATAACCATGTATACTTAGTCACACATGCACATTAACTTTTTTGCACATACACTGTGAGTGAAGCCTCCTACATGTAAAAACAGAGAAGTGTACTTCGGGATTTACTGGACAAGACTGAGCACCAGTTTGTTTACGCACAGTTGCAGTACTCTGGAGGACTCAACACCTTGATGTCCGTGGAACTCCAGAGGCACCAGCAGCTTCAAATATCTGTTTGCTGCTACATACTGGCATTTTAGCAGCTGCTCTCTTGATCCGATGCATGGATCTGGCAGATATTTTCTTTAGTTTGCCTTTATCTGCACAAACCCGTCTGTGCTCTGAATCAGCCACAAATCACTTGATAGTGTGATTATCACGCTTGAGTTTTGGGAAATGTCTAATGTTGTCATACCTTGTCTAAGGCACTGAACTATTTCACATTTTTCGGCAGCAGGGAGATCCTTTTCAGATTCTTCCAGTGATCCAAAGAGCCCGGATACACAATGTCATCTATGAATTTAACTGAAAACCAAAAAATTTTATCTTTGTGACAACTTCGCACAAGATATCGGCTTCGAAGCAGAAAGCTAATGGTGGTTTGCACACTGCCATCTTATATACCCGTATGTATGGGGGAGTGGTTAGGCATGCAGAAACCACTGCCTAATTCTCATTGGCTTTTTCTTCAAAGATCAGAGTCAATTAGACGGGATCCCATGACGTCAGTCAATTACGTACAGTGACTGACTGAAGGGGATATTGACAAATATAATAGAATACTCAAGACCTGTCACTGAAACATGAAAAATGCAATGCTCAGTATGGCCGCTCTATTGATTGAAGTCCCGCCTTCTGAGCAAAAGAGCCAATTGCTAATCGAAAGAGATAGGATCTGCACGTTTGTTCTATTCGAACGTATGCCCCCTGCGAAGTGGACATTACCAGATATTCCGCCATGACTCCAATTTGAAGCGAACTTATACGTTCCATTTAAAGTGCATTTAAATGAGTGAGACTGGGATTGGGAATCGCTGTCTTAAAGGGACTTTGATAGGTTATTGATATGCAGTCTGTGTTTCTGACATTTATGTGTTTGATTTCGAGGCCAGTGAACGCATCGTTGCAACTGTCCCTCATGGCAACATTATTGACACTTAGATAAAATAGATGTAAAGGCAATTCAGTGGTTTGATAAGGAACATATTTCAATAACCACGGAAGTTAACAAAAGCAAACGGTAGAAAAAAAAAAAACGTGAATCGGCCATCCTGACAGATACCCCCGAAAAGGATGCTTTGGAGGCTTGCTACTACAGTAAACTTGAATGTTATGCCTTTTAAATATTGTTATTAAGTCAATGAACTATTTGGGACCAGAGACAGAAACTAAAAAAAGATTTGAAAAATGATGCAATTATGAGTTTTATTACATCTAAATATATGGGGACAGTTGCAACATTTTTCAGGGTCCATTAAAGTACAAATTACTTCCATATTATGATATGTACACATG
>JAUCMS010000045.1:15701417-15718722 GCA_032357445.1 Enteromius radiatus
AATAACCACAAATATCAGAGCATGTCCAAACATCTCAGGGACCCCAAAATCACCTCAGACTCCAGAGGGTTAAAATAAGTTGGCTTAATTGAATAAGTTGGTTGATTTAATATGATAATATATTAGCAATTTTTATGTTGTGATTCTACAAAAGAACTTGATTTATAAAAAAAACATGCAAAATACATGTGATCTAAATGTATAACTGAGAGAAATGTGAGGTTGTATGAATATTTTATCAACATTTAAACGCTTAACATTATAAGTGTCAGAAACCGGGACGGAGACAGATGAATCCATGTGCAAGGTATTTATTGGTAAAACTCACAGAGAATACAGATAAACAGGCGAAGGGCCGTTCGATCGGCAAACAGAGGTGAATGGACAAGGCAGAGAGTCGTAGTCAGAGGCAGCAAAGTTCGATAACAGGTAATCAGTAAACAAAACAGGAGTACAGAGAAAACGCTTAGCAAAGACGGGACTAGCCACATACAATGTTCAGCAAGGAATTAGTAAAATGTCTGGAGTATAAATACTGTGGATAATGAGACGAAGGGGTGGAGAACATATCAGTGGTCATAGTAACACATGAGGTGGGCGGATACCAGAGTTCATTGAATGATGATCCAGCATGATGCCCACAAACACACACACTTATGTTGCTGTGATCATCAGGTGACTGGAGTGTCATCCGAACTGGATTGACAACTCCAGCCGATCGTGACAATAAGGAACAATTTTACAACAATTTCAGTGAAAAGTACGTAGTTGTATTGCGAGTTCTACCTTGATCCCACCAGTCAAGCCTGGATCTTGAGGTAGTTGCAAGAATACACAAAACATACCATTGCTTTAAATGTCAAGATGTTGATTTTTCCTTTTACAAGAATTTTATAAAATAAAGTGCTATTTAGATGCACATAAAACTATGTATGTTTTTCCTTATAGCTACTTCATAAAAAACCTATAGAAGAGCCTGGAATTTAGATTTAGTCACCTCAAGTGTAGAAGTTTTATTCATTAGAATCCAAGCTTTTCTATACTTCTTGAAATTAAGAAAAATGTATTAACAGCGGAAGTGTTTGCCTATTTCTGGCTTTAGCTGAGAGACATAAAGGTCGAAGAATTATTTGTGTCTCATATGTGCATGTAATATATATATATATATATATAGGCCAATCCATAGAAAAAACATCTAAATTGTTTTACCATGAGGATGATGATCTAAAACAATCATCCATCCACACAATAAATTTACATTTATTAGATATTTTCTGAACAATAATAAAACTGCTCTGACAAGAACAATTCTTAAAGTTATGTTTTTAGAAATGATTTTACAATTTTACAAAAAAAACCTTACCTTTTATTAAAATTAATTTATATTTATTCATTTATTATGAATAATTTTGCAATATTCTAAACAAAACAAACATTTATATAGACATGTAGAGTGATTTTTTTGTTTTCTCATACCATCCAAAAAAACATTTCACTTTTGATAATCAATTCTGTTCTTACAAAAAATGAGGAAGAGCTTTTAAATAACATGCCTGGCTTCATTTATCAAAACAATAAACATATTTTTTCTACACAATAAAGATGAAAAAGGAAATACTAAAACATGAATAATTAGGAATAGACGTTTGTTGACACTAAGAGCTTAATTACAGGACATTCATTAGCGAAGAGTCTGTGTTCAATACTTTAAGAGTTAGAATTATCTTTACACTTTTCTTAAACCAAGGGTACAACAGAGCGTAGATTAATGGATTAATAGAGGAATTGAGATAAAAGAGTATTAAAACACTGTTGATTACATTAGAAAAAGAGTCATCTCTTAGGAAATTTGTTAAAGAAAAAATATAATATGGTAGTAAACACAAAATAAATACAAAGACCAGAATCCCAAGTGCTAATGCAGCTTTTCGCTCTGATTTGTCACTGACTCTGTTTTTGGAGGTTTCTGTGCTGTTGTGAACATGAAGGGCTCTTATAGCAGTCGCATGTCTCTTAGCAATGACAAAAACATGAGTGTATAATATTATAATGAGTGTACATGGCATAAGAAACACAACTATGAGATCAATGAACGATGAAACCTCACTGACAATATAAAGACATTCTCCTGGACATGTGAAATCAGTGAAGTTTTCATTAACGTAAAGAAGACTGAAATTATAAAAGAGTGAAAACAGCCAGTTAAATAAAGTCGCTATGCCAATCACAGTGGGTGAGATTTTCTCTGAGTAAAGAAAAGGAGAGCGTAAAGCCAAAAAACGATCGACTGCTATCAGAGCCACAGTGTGAACAGACACACTTGTTGCTTGAAAAGTCACAAAATTGAAAACTGAACACATCACTGGTCCAGAAATCCAGCATGACTCAATGAGCCAAGACAAATGCAGCGGCATCACAAAAACCCCAACCAGGAGATCGGACACAGCCAAAGAGAGGATGAGGATGTTAGCAGGTGTGTGGAGCTGCTTGAAGTGACTCACAGAGATGATGACCAGCAGGTTTCCACACACGGTCAGCAGAGACACAGCTGCTGCGGCCACATACAGAATCACATAGACAGATAAAGAAACAGATCTCTCTGGACATGAATATTCTTGACAGACATCGCTTTGGTTCACTGCTGTTAGATTCATAATTTGTAAAATACTTTGGAGAGACATCAAGTCTTCCTTCTTGTATTGTTTATAAGCAAGCAACAACTAATGTGAATCTAATATGTGTATTTCCAGCAGAGTGAGGGTCCTCAGTATAAAGCGTTTGCATTGTTCCCAGTGAGCAGGATGAGACCAACTTTGGCAAAAAATACTTTGTTGCTGAATTTTTTAAATACATAAATGTCTCCTCCCCTCGCAAAAAAAAAAAAAAAAGTTTCATAATGTGCTTCTGCTGGGTGTTAATGTTATTTACATATTTACATAATCATTAGGCCTATCACTTTTTTTCATTTCTTCATCATGATATACAAAATTTGAAATCTAAGTAACATCTCTAGTAACACTAGGTTACTAAATCCAAAGCAGTTTAAGAAGAAGAATGATATAAAATACATTAAACTGGCAGATATATAGAAAATTAAAGCGCCCCTACTATACTATACTATAGGTTATGAAAAGGTTCATATTTTGGTTTTGGGAGTTCTAAATAACAGGTTGACATGCATGCAAGGTCATTTATATTTACCTTATTTGTTCAATGACTTACAAACGATTCATTCAACAATTAATTTTTTTCAAACTCCTCCTCTGATTCGTCGATTTCATTTAAAGCAGAGATGGTGAGCTTTTAACGGTTTAAAAGTGGAACCTAGTGGCTAAATAATGAATTTGTATTTTCACTCAGACCAACACAAAAAAAACAAGTGGCGGGCAATATGCTAGTGTTTCATTTTGACATTACATGAAATGGCTTGGGATTCAGTCAGAGTCGACTTTATACACTGTGCACTATGAACATTTTTAAAACTTTGTAGGATGTTTACATTCACTTAGAGCTGTGTTACACGCTGCATGAAAGATCAATTAAAAAAAAATCCATAATAAGGGCACTTTAAATAAATTAATCAGTATGATTCACTGGAATCAATTATTGCAAACTAGTTGAATATATTGCCTTTTTTCTTTTTAATCTTTACTCCGATTCAGAATGGACACCAAATTGAGTTTCTCTCATTTCCAAAGTCAAAATAACGAGTAAACACATCTGGATTAACCACACAAACAACTGTATTTGTCTTCGTATATCTCCACAGTAGCACTTCACTTTTGGGGAAAACTGGGATTCAACATTATTTACATAATTTCAATGTAAAATAGTACTAAATCATGATAAAAATAAAGATAAGTTATTGCCTACACAATAAATAAATGAGGAAGCCCTTGAGCAATGATTTTGCATGTGTTACTCATTTTCAGTCAGGTGGATGTCAGGTCAAAGGTGAACTGACTGCCATTTGAGCTGAGCTTAAAATGAAACTCCACATTTGACAATGTCTCCATCTAGTGGTTATTTCATGTCAACTGAGTAAAACTGATGTACTTATTTTTGGTCATAAAGCATTTATATACAGCAATATCATACACATAGACAAACATTTACTGAGATTGCATGTTCAAGGAAACTGTAGCATCTATTTCAGCATAATTTTACAAAGATGATTTTGGCACAGTGAGACCGGATACATGGCTAATAACTAACAAAACGAAAAGGAATCGGGAAACACAAAGTGCATCAGTCAGCAGGAGCTTTACATTTTCCTGGATATGAGAGACTAGCGTCGTATAATAATCTGAACAGACATTTCTATAGTACATCAAATTTCCAGCTTTTGTTTTGTGTTAAATTCACATTGTCCCACTATCCCCCCTAGATTATGACTAGACTAATATTTTGATTGATGTTCTGTAGTGTGCTCTCATTTTTTTTTTTAAACATTTATATAATTTTTTTCCCAAATAGTGTTTGAGAGCAGTTTAAAATAGACTTTTCCACATATATAGCAGTAGCTCCATACTGACTGAGAGATAAACACATTCATTTGTGTCATTTTCAATCTCATAATTGGCATATTTTAATATTTTAATTTCAGCTTCTATAACACCAGATGAGTGAATGAGCTGGAATGATTATTTATTAACAGTAATAAAAATTAAACAGAAGTTAAGGTCTATGTACAATATCTTTAACCCAATGCATTTTTAAACAAATGGAGTTAAAATAAGTTTTGGTGGTAATGAACCACACACCAAACATAGAGTTTGACTTATATTCTGTTAGTGGCAATATCTTAACTATATTTAGAAAGCAACTCAAGAAAGCTTTACTTCATGAAAAACTGTTATAACATATTATAAACATGCCGGTGCAAATGCTGTAGGACATCAGATGGTCAGCTCATTTTTTGACAGAAGCCCAAATAATCAAACCAATAATAACAGCCGCCACGATTAGAACACCGATTAGGATGAAAATCTTCTTGCGGAATGATGTCTACATTGAAAAGAAGAAACAAGTCACTGGTATAGAAATATTAATTATAAAGTTTGTCAATTTAGCATGTTAATAAAATAGTAAATTTAATTAATTATTAAATGTTGAAGAAATATTTAATTTAATAGTGATATAAAAAAATATGTGATTAAAATCAATGCAGATTTACTTCAGCTGTAATACAATATAATAAACCATCCTAAAAAGCAGGCCGTACACCAACTCCAACATGCCAGTGCAAGGGAAGCTTACAGGCAAATTTCAACTTAAATTTGCATCAGTTTCTCACACGAAGCTAGCAGAGGACTTGGAATATAGTGCACAAGTCATATGGGCTGTGTTTGGAATCCTTTTTAATTTTTTTGGAGCTTGACAGTTTTGTGTTCCACAGAAGGATTAAGATAATATGGGTTTGAAATGAGAGGACGAGTGAATGATGGGGCATTAGTAAAATTATGCTGTACCTGGTAACTTGCTGCTCTGCCCAGCTGCTGTGTGGCCGACTGCACATTGATCTCTGCGCTTGATACATTGGCCTCTATACTGTCTGCAAGATGGGATAGAGATAAACAGAGGAAAGACTTTCACAGTTAAAACCTGAATTCTTGTTTAGACAACTAAACAAGTATTCTGACTTTATCACCAAAAAAGTTATTATGCATTCTTTAAAACATGGATAATGCATTGCCACCTTGGATAATAATTAATTTCCTCAAAACCACCAAAGATTTGGCGGCCAGCACAGGCAATGATGCAAACTCTTGTAATTTTGATGAAATATCACATATGTAAACAACACAAGTGTGTGCTTACTAATAGCTCACGTCTTATCATTAAAAGTTTAGAGTTTGAACAAACAGTCCCACTGAGCTGGCGTGTGTGAAGCCTCATAGGTCTTCATTATCAGCAGCTGTTTCTCCAGTTTAACACCTTTAATTGCACTTTCCTGTCTGAGAGTTTCATCATCCCTTCAGAACCATGTCTAAACAAAGCCACACCAATGTATTTATTTATTTATTTGTTATATTTGATTTTAAGAGGAAAAAAGCAAAAGAAAGCAAATATTGTTGCTAACTGACAATTTACTTAAATCGTAGGTAGCAGCCTGTTCATATAGATATAGACAAATAGCACTAAATATCAGAGATGTGTTTACTGTCCAAGATTTTGGCTCATTAGTCACAGGACGGCTTCCATGTGTTTACTCTTCAACAATGTAATGACACATGAGCACATTCTGGCACGATCTAAGTTGGTCTGACACTATGGATGGGTTGTTTAATGATATGAACTTGAGTGTGTGAACTGTCATTGTGAAACATTATAAGCAATACAGGCCAAATATTAACCAAAATTAACCAAAAGTAAAAGACGTTACTTTGACTCGGGCAACCATGTGGCAACCTCCCAAACAATCTCACAGAGAGTTCTGCCTGGTTGCCACTCAGTTTTATTAAAAAAAGACCTAGTTATATCTCTCTGATCTTACCAATCATGTCTCCCTGTTCATGTACCATCATGCCTAGATCTCTGAAGATGTCATTAATGTCTGTGATGTCCGACTGAAAAACAAGATTTTTACACATCCCTAAATGTTTTGCACAGCAAAAAACAATCACTGGAAAAGCATAAGATTAGCACAATACTTGTCACTTTTAAATGGGTTTTTGTGCTTGAATGCGCCTCACCTCCAGCTGTCTGATTGCTGATTCTCTCTCCTGAATGAGCTGCAGATCTTCCTCTGTGATGGCTTCATCATAGCTTTGAGTTTGAGCATGAAACCCACTGAAAACACACATTTAATTTTTTTATTATTTATTTTTCAGTGTATAAATGTGACAAGCGGATGTGGTGGAAAAACACTTCTTAAAGTGTCTAACCTTTCAAAGGGTGATGAAAATCCTCCAAACCCATCATCTTTATCGCCAACCTATGAACAGAAAGAGGGCAGAGGTGAGCATATAGAAAACCATAATAAAGTGCCAATATGCAACTACTCCCTTTTATTACTCACAAAAAACATTACACTTTAACCAAAAATATTATCTGCACTTTAAAATGGTACTGCAAGACAACAGTGATTCTCAATCATGAACATTCAATGCATCATATCTGGTGGCTTTTAAGTAGTGTGTATAATCAGAGATATTACGGCTAACTAAAACTAAACCCACAAAAATAAACTAAAAAAAAACCCAACAAAAAGTACACCTTTTTTTCCTCTAGTTGCCATGATGCCACTTCTCCTTTTCATTAGGTTTGACTTGAAGTACTAAAGTAACTCAAACTAAATCTAATGCTAATAAATAAAAATGAATATAAAAAAATATATAAAAAAAATAGGTAAGCACATTAGAATTAAAAACAAAATTAAATTAGAAACTATAAAATGCAAAAAAAAAAAAATATATATATATATATATATACTCTATAAAAAATATATACTAAAGTAATGCTGTATAACTAACAAAATAAACTACTGTATAGAAACTGGCACTTTCAGTGTGTCTATAAATGATCTTAGTATTTACATTTCAGCTGGGTGGATAATATGAATTAATTTCTGTAAATCTTTCAGCCCAGGTTTAACAGTTGAAACTTACTGAAATTCTTGAGCTCGCTCGGACACGTGCCACAAACTCCTTCTCCTTCTTTGCTACCTCTCGCTGAGTTTTCTGGAAAATGCCTAGCACGTTGGAAAATTCAGTGATGAGACGTTCTCGCTGGATTTTTCTTTGGCGCTTGTATGAGAAAAAGGGAAGGTCAGATCTGAGCAGGACTGTTAAAAGGACAGCATATAATCAAAATATTCTTCAAAGAAATATCTTCTACAGTATGTGGGACAGTGAGAAAGCTGTACCTGTTCTGTGGTTACAGGCAAAGCACTGAAATCCTTCATGCATTTGTCTGTCACTTTAGCAAGCTGATTGACCATCTGCTGTTTCTCCTGTCTGTATGTTTCGACAAATACAAACAAATATAATTTAATTGGGATAAATAACCATTCACTTATTTCTATGTGTGGTCAGTTAAAGGAAACAGAACTAGCTGCTTGTATCCGACTCACAATGCCTGTCTCAGGTCAGTCGTGTCTTGTGCTGTTCCAAAATGTCTCATCATCTGCTGGATTTCATTAGCTGGTAAAAACACAGACAATTTCTAGACAAACACACACTGGAAAACACCTCCTGTGCTATTGGTTTAATGTAAAAGTGTGTATTATGGTTTCTATTCATTTCCATAATAAATTCACCTACACACTTTTGCATGCTGTGGCTTGTAGATGGGTTTTTTTCTCATTATAATGAGTAACAGAAATATGGACAACATTTGGTCCAAGGAACCTTCCAGTTAGTTTTAGGCCAAATTGATGGTTTTACAATATATTATAGATATATAAAATGTATGCTGGTTCAACATTTAATGTCAATAGTATTCACTTCACATGCATATTAAACTGCAAAACTACTCACTTAGCAATGTTATTCTCTGGATATTTGTACTTATAGTCTGCGCCAGCACGTTTGCATCAATTCCGCCTAATCCAGACATGATGGATATCTTCACAGATCGAATCACTAAACCTAGAAAGACGTTGAATCACATTTACTCTCAGAATTACAGGATAAACATGTATATGAAAATACAGAAGCTGTTTAATATATAATACAATACATTTATATATATATTGCTTATAAACGTTTACTTTGTCCTAAATACTGTTACACTTAAAATACTTTTGTGCATTCTGTCTTCCACTCATTTTCATTTAATTTTATTAAGATACCCTATCCCAAACATTTAGACAAGAGCTGACTATATAATAAAGGTAGAGTAAAACTGGTCATGTGTTGTAGGCCTATAATATTTATTTATAATATTTATTAACAGCATAATGATAAATGCTAAAGCCTATAATTGTGCAATAACAAATTACTTCTACCTTAATAGTTATCCATTTATTAACGTTTAATTAAAAACGTTTAATGTTAACGTCTTAATCTTTGTACATTTCTGCCCTATTGCACTTTACACTTCCATTTGTTCATATTTGTTGGTAATGTTTGGTGTACATGACTGTTTTGCTGTACATATTCTTTACTTATTGCACTCTTTTGATATGTGTGTGCATGTGTTCACTTTTTCTACAGGAAATCTTTCGTTGTACAACTGTATAATGGCAATAAAGACATTCTAATTCTATAAGTTGCCGCTCCCTTTCTGACAACTTACAGAAAGTTACAGTGCCTACAGAAACTTACAGTGTGACTACGTGCCTCGCTTTAAATATCTCTTAATAGTTTAATAATGATACGAAAACAGCTGCTGAAATGTTAGCAGGCTAACTGGTAGACCTTGTTCATATGACTAGTTTACCGACCTCTGCTGCACCTGCAAAACAAAAAGAATGCGGAAATCCCAGCGAGAGAAGTCACAAACGCATTCATTTATAAAATCAGTCAGTTTTTTATTTTTACTTCACTGACACACACCTAACATTTACCAAGAACGGCCAGGAATATGAACTTGTGGGTCCTTTTCAAATAAGTGTTTTAGATCACGCGCTGTCAAAGTCAGTTTCACACTGAATGAAGTTCAGATTCAGCGACGCTTCTGTTCATTTTTTTTGTAAAGCTCTTCTTAATGAAGTCAATGTACTTACATTGAGTACAATCACACGTCTTTTACTTTGATATGTACATTGCTTGTTTAGTTTACCTGGATTTCCTGATTGAAACTCCGAGTCCCCAGCTGATTTCTTGACGCTTGTGTCACGTGATTTCGCTTCAATCTTCCGCGTCAGTTTAGAAGGGCATTTGTATGCTAGGTTAAGTATTTTCATTCACAAATATTTTCCGGCTGCTTCAAAATATAAGACTTGCCGCAGAAAAAAAGAAAGAAACCATAACTCGTTCTTGAGTTTATTTGACTGCAAACCAGTTAGAAATAAAGATATTAACACACATTTAACAACTTATTCATAATTATGCTAAAGTTCACAAAAACAGTTAGCCTACAGTTCTCCTCACGTTTTAATACATCCTATTTTTGTCTTTATTGTGTATTTTAATTCTACATGAAGAGACTCAAGGATGTAAAGACAAAGCCACCAAAGATCACCAAATACATAATTTTTTTTATATTAACAGTTTTCGGGAAATAAATTAATCTGGTTAGTGGTGGTCTGCAGTATTTTTAGGCTAACCACAAGCTTCACTGACTTTTTGAACCAGGGGTAAGATATTGCATATATAAAGGGATTGATGCATGAATTAGTGTAAAAAAAACACAGTAAAGAAGAGATAATCACAGATGACTTCTGAAATTGTTTCATATTAAGCATACTTATATACCAGGGAACCCAGCAAATGAAATACACAAAGACAATTATGCTCAATGTTTTTGTTGCTTTCACCTCTGATTTCCGAAATGATTTGGACATTTTTTGAGATGCCCTTTTCTTTGAAGTGTTGGAAATGGCTTTAGCTTGTCTCAAGGCTACAGCAAAAATTCTTACATATAAAATTAACATTATTATACAAGGAGCGATGAAGCTCACTATCAAGTCGGCTGGACTCCAAGCATTGCTGACAGCCACTGCACATTCCCTTAGACAGATCACAACTGTTCCTGTCAGGTTTGAATTTCCCAAATCCATTGGTACTAGATTATAACAGATTGATACAAACCATCCTAAACTTATGCACATAAGTGTTTTTCTAATTGTCATTTTGGACATATACATGAGTGGCTTACAAACAGCAAAATAACGATCAATAGCTACAAGCATGATATTAATAAGTGACACAGACCCAAGAACAGACATGATCATGTGAAAGATACAGCAGTGCAACTTTCCCATATAAAAACAAGAGTTAATGCTTCTAATGCTTTCAACTGGCATTACACATATTCCCACCAAGAAGTCAGAAAGGGCCAGTGAGAGGATGAGGAGGTTGGTCTGTGTGTGAAGCTGCTTAAAAATCATTATAGAGATGATGACAAGTAGATTTCCACACACCGTCAGAACAGAGACTGCAGATATGTATAAGAACAAGAATAAATTAATATAATTCAAATGAAAGTCAAGTGAACAGCTTGTATTCCGGTGGGGAAGGCAGTCATGTTCAAGAAATTCCATGGAGAAACTTCTTCACAGCTTTAAAGCTCAAGGCCCATGTCTATGATACACGATTGCAGTTCCAGAATCCTAAAGCAGAACCTCACTGCCAGTTTACTTATATAAAGGCAAATGTGTCGTTTATGGGAGTGGCCGAGAATTATATTAGCATAAACTACAGTCAAAAACAATATTTATGGATGTATACAAGAGTTTAATTTTGTTAATGAGCATGTTATCCCCATCCCAGCTTAATTAAGTAAACAATCAGGAATAAGATAAGCTAATTATAAACAATAGGATAAATAAAGACAATACAACAGAAATAAGTTAAATAGTTATTTAAAGTCCATGCGAAATTAAAATGGGCTATATTTATTTTGTCAGCTTACATTGCTATTTTTGTTGTGAATAATTCATCCATGAGTCAATCCACAATAAATAAATGAATAAATAAAAATAAATAAATAAATAAATGTGTTTGTAATCTTTAATCCAAATCTGAAAATGCTCCTCCCCTCTAAAATGACCAGCCAATTTGACGGCTTGGGCATGACATCCTTAACCACACCCCTTAACTGCATCCAATTAATTCACAGTAGAAGAGACAAGTCTCACCCTCCATTTTTCTAATTTAATATTCTCTTTCTTTCGGAAGTATGGAATTGAAAACAGTCACAAACTTTAAGGCCACAACCACACAAAGCCAGAGCTTTCCCGGTCCAATCTTTTTCATTCCTCGTCTCAAGAAATATCTGCATGAGCATGAAGCATTAGCATAAACCTTGCACGCTATAAACAAACATGGAATGCTACATTTATTAATCTGTGTTAATTTTAGTTGATAAAAAGACAATTGTTCAGTGTTTGTTTATGTAGCTTTTGTTGTTATGTGATGTAGCTGTGTCTGAGGCTAGGGGTGAAATGTAGGTTGATGACGTCATTGTTTCACAAAAGATACTTATTTGCTGTACACACTGTGGCCAGGCGAAGAACGACACGACAGAGCAAGACCTTTTGTGAACCCCGGAGGGTCGATGTATTTACAAAGTGAACAGGTAACATATAACAATGTTATCGGTCATGGCGAGTCTGCAAAGGAAGTGAAGATAGAGCAGCGTCAATACAACACACCATTGGAAAGATTTCTCATCTTCTGATCCGTCTTCGGGGCTTATATTGAGGTTGTGAGCGATTGGTCCAAGGTAAGTGGCTCCAGGTGTTGTTGATGATTTGCCAGGGTGACGCTGATTGCTCCCTGGATTTCCGCCACCAACCACCTGAGCTCCAGGACTGCCCACTTGATGGCGAGAGCTTCTTTTTCCACGGTAGTGTAGTTCCTCCTGCCCTGGGACAGCTTACGGCTGATGTAGACCACCGGATGCTCCTCTCCCTATTGAGTCCCATGTCCAAAGCATCCGTTTGGAGCAGGAAGGGGCAATTGAAATCTGGGGTGCGAAGGACCGGCTCCATGGTCAGTGCACGCTTGATGGTCTGGAAGGCTCTCTCTGTCTCCTCTTTCCTGCGAATCCTGTCAGGATGCCCCTTCCTGGTCAGGTCTGTTAAAGGGGCAGCTATAGAAACTGGGAATAAAACATCGGTAATACCCTGCCAACCCCAAAAAGGCTCATACACCTGGGTCTTTGTGGAGGGTGTGGGTGCCTCCAGGACAGCTTTTACCTTCTGTTCTTGAGGTTTAATTAGTCCCCGTCCCACGGTGAAACCCAGGTACTTAGCTTCTTTCGAACGCTAGATGGGACTTGCGGGGGTTGGTGGTCAGTCCAGCCCGACGGAGCTCGCATAGCACCCTCTTCAGCCACTCCAGGTGGTCCTCCCATGCCTCCGAGTGGATTATCACATCATCGAGGTAAGCTGCTGCATAGGTCTGGTGGCGTCGTCGGAGGATGTCCATGAGCCTTTGAAAGCTGGCTGGAGCACCGTGTAGGCTGAAGGGAAGCCAGTGCCAGTGGCCGGATGGAGTGGAAAACACTGTTTTAGGTTTTACGTCAGGGGAGAGAGGAACTTGCCAGTATCCTTTGGTAAGGTCGAGTGTGGTGATGTACCGGGCCCTTCCCAGCTGTCGAAATCAGAGACTTCATTAAGACGTTGGTAATCATTACAGAACCTGAAGGTGCCATCTGGCTTGGGGACTAGGACAATCGGGCTGGACCAGGGGTTCTGGGAAGGCTCTATTATTCCCAGTTTGATCTTTTGGATCTCCTCCTCTATAGCCTGCTGACGGGCCTCAGGGATCCGGTAGGGCCACTGCCTGACGATGACGCCAGGAGGAGTGTGGATGTCATGGGAGAGTACCTTGGTTTGGCCGGGCGTTTCTGAGAACACATCTTGGAACTGAGCGACCAGGTGTCTCAGCTCTGTCTTCTGGGAGGGCGGACAAGTAGGGGTAGGTGTCAACAACCACGGGATCATGGACGGTAAGTGCAGCTACCTGGTCCTGGTTCCCTAACCATTTCTTCAGGAGGTTGACATGATATAGCTTGACCGGATGTCATTGTCCTGGCTGTCGTACTCTGTAATTCACCTGGCCTACTCGTTCTTTGAGGGGCAGTCGTGGCCTAATGGATAGGGAGTTGGACTTGTAACCCAAAGGTTGTGGGTTCGAGTCCCAGGTCCAGCTTTGGGGGGTTGTGGGTGGGGTAAGTAATCAGCGCTCTCTCCACCTTCAATACCACGACTGAGGTGAGACCCTTGAGCAAGGTACTGCTCACCTGTAAGTCGCTTTGGATAAAAGCGTCTGCTAAATGATTAAATGTACATGTACAGGCCTTGCCATTGTGCCAGGGAACCAGGTGGGAACCAGGACCATAACCTTGTCTCCCGGCTGGGAACTCTCATGGTTGCGCTACCCGGTCATAGTGTGACTTCACCAAGTGCTTCCGGACTAATGGCATGACACGGTCGATTTTACTTCGCATTTCTTGGACATGCTCGATGACGGTTCGGTGAACTGCCGGCTGCTGCTCCCAGGCCTCTCGGGCTACGTCAAGGAGTCCTCGGGGTTGGCAGCTAAACAGCAATTCAAGTGGGTTGAAGCCCTCTGCCTGAGGCAGAGGTCAGCCATTAGCTGGGACATGAATGGGGTTCCCTGGTCGGTCAGAATTTCTGAGGACAGGCCCACCCGGCTGCAGAGCAGGAAGAGCTCACAGGCGATGGCTTTGGCGGTGGCTTGTCTCAAGGGGACTGCTTCCGGGTACCGGGTGGCATAGTCAACGATGACCAAGATGTGTTCATGGCCCTGGCCAGACTTTGGCAGCGACCCCACAATGTCCATCCCAATCTGCTCAAAGGGCACCTCAATGATGGGAAGAGGAATGAGTGGGCCAAGGAAAACGGTTTCGGATCCGCTGCACTGTGTTGTTTACACCGAGGTGTCCGGCCATGGGATGTGAATGGGCCAGCTCCAGTACCGTCCCAGTTTTACCCCGTGGGGCTACCAGCAGTTGTTTTACCTCCCCCCGCCACTCTGCAACACAGTACAACAGACCGTTCTGGACTAGGAAGTGTGGGAGAGGATAGGGTGCTGGGAGAACCTCCTGGCCCTCCAGGATTCGCACCTGGCCCCAACAATATTTCAGTCTATCTTCCTCCTTTTGCTCCAAAATTTCCCCCTCACGTGACCTGCTGGAAAATATCAAAGTAGACGTTACTATCACGAGAGGGGGACTCACCATCTCTCCCACTGTCCGACGTCCGAGCCGAGCTGTGACAGGGCTTGGCAGGCTGCGTGGCGACGGCGAGGGCTGCATCAAGACCCAACAGAAGTGATATGGGTAGGACTTTGAGGATCCCCACTTCTAGGGTCCAGGTTTCCCTGCCTTTGTGGAAGGTAAGGTAATTAGTGTGTACCTGTCCGGTGTCTCTGTGCACACAAGTAATGGGCAACGTGGACTTCGAGACCGGCCGGGCTCCCAGTGTGTCAGGACGGGCGAGGGAGATGGCACTCCCAGAGTCCAGTAGAGTGCGGTACAGTTGTCCCTGCACCTTTACAGTGGTTTATGGGGCCCACCTGGGCGTCCTGCGATGAACCACGCAATCTGCCATCCATGGCTTCGCTGGTGATGAGGGTGGTTCGGTGGGCATGGGCTCGTCGCGGGGGCTGGTCAGTCTGTGTACTGCTTTGCTCCTGGCCCATCCTCTGGGAAATGGCAGCGCTCGCTCCACGGGCTCCCGATGGTAGGTAGCGTCTGCCAGTTCAATCGTCTCCACCAGCTCACGTACACTCTTGGGTCCTCTCATGCCTGCCGCCTGCCTCATGGAGCGGGGCAGCACTCTCAGTAACCGGTCGACTACCACCCATTCCACAACCTGGCTGGGTGACGGGGTCGATATTCCCACTCGTGAAACTTTTGGGCTGCTGCCGTTGAGGATAAGCCTAACTGGCCCAGGATCTCCTTTTTCAATTCATTATAATTGTTGAGAGCGGAAGCTGGAAGAGAAAAACCAACCACCTCTTGGCCATTCTTCCGTGGTGGTGACTGTTTCAAACATTTTGAGATATGCTTCCATATCGTCGTCCACGGTGAGTTTGGGTAGTAGCCGAACAGCAGCCATTTGCGGATCAGGAAGTGGGATGTTTTGAGCGGCAGGCATGCGGAGTTTGGTCAGAACTCCTTCCAACTGGTCCTGTCATTCAGCCAGACGATCAAAACAAAGTTGCTGGCTGACTCTAACCTCTGTGAGCTGCCTTAGGAGGTCCTCCATGTCGACGGGGAGGAGCACTCGTCTGCAAAGAGAAACTTGCTCATCTGCGTTCTTCGCCTAATCTTCTGCCCGCATTCTTCACCACTGTGGCCAGGCGAAGAACGACATGACAGAGCAAGACCTTTTGTGAACCCTGGAGGGTGGATTTATTTACATAGTGAACATGTAAGTGAATGAATAGGGCTGGTGCTGGCGTTGTCGCCGTGCTTCGGGTGCCCGTGTCCTTCTCCTCTTTAGTGCTTCCAGTGCTCGTGGTCCGTGAGGGGTGGGTGCAAGTCATTGCGGTCATCCCGAGTGAAAGGATCTGTGCTGGGGGAGCAAATCGGTCACAGCAAGTCTGCAAAGGAAGTGAAGAAAGAGCAGTGTCAATACAACACACCGTTGGAGAGTTTTCTCATCTTCGAATCCGTCTTCGGGGCTTATATTGAGGTTGTGGCCGTGACCAATTGGTCCAAAGTAAGTGGCTCCAGGTGTTGATGATTTGCCAGGGCGACGCTGATTTCTCCTTGGGATTCTCGCCACAACACAAAAACGCAAGTGTGTCATTTTCAGATTTGTTCACTCTGATAGCAGTTTCACTCTCCCAAAGTGCTGGATGGATCCACTTGCACCCACCCCTCACGGACCACGAGCACTGGAAGCACTAAAGAGGAGAAGGACACAGGCACCCGAAGCATGGAGACAACGCCAGCACCAGCCCTATTCATTCACTTACCTGTTCACTTTGTGGACGAAATGCCTATACGAGAAATGTTTGCGTATACAACTAAACTCTGTGTGGACAGGGACTACGTTTTTCTCAGGTAGACCTATTATTCAAGAAATGATACAGAAGTCAAATCAAGACATCAAATATTAAAATTAAAAAATGCAATCAACACTGTTTAACTGAATAGGCTACAAAGGTTTTTTGGTAAAGAGCAGTGAGTTCTTTCTTTTTCTTTTGTTTGAAATACTTTAAATGATACAGAAAGCAACAGGTATAGCAGACTGCTCTCACTTTAAGACTTAACCCAGGAGGCACAGGATATCAATATAAAGTCATGTTGACATGACACCTACTGATCGGAATCGGATTAATGTTAGTTTTCGATGACAATTTGACATTGGATTTTGGTTACACAACATAAATTTCAATGTCAAATGTTATAAGATATCAAATTAATATTGACACAAGACATTGACATTGTACGGAAGTTCTAAGTGGCCATGTATTATAATTTTTTTCCGTCTTGTTTTCTCGTGATCACGTCTTATTTTTCTTATTTTTCAGTGTACAGTCTTCCCCATCTGAGCTCATTATTCTCACTCCCAAGCAGGCCAACCCGCAGCGCAACCTATTCCTAAAGCCTGGAATTCAACCCAGAAGAACGCCCCTCTGTTACATCCACACCAGGCTCCACCCTCACTTCCACTCAACGTTCCCGCTCCCCTGAGTATTAACTCACCACACCT
>JAUCMS010000045.1:15720850-15733034 GCA_032357445.1 Enteromius radiatus
AATTAACTAGTGATTGTGCAGAACTTCATTGGCTGTTGGATCCATTTGATTTGAGTCAGGTGTTGTGAAGCAGGGTTTTATGAAAAACGTAGAGGACTGCGGCCCTCGAGGACCAGGGTTCCCCACCCCTGGTTTAGCATATTATGTTAGCTGATAACTACTTTACAGCTCTTGTAACCTAGTCATAATCTTGCCTTATCTGTTTTCCTGTGTTTTGATTCTCACTTGTGCATAGCATTTTAGATTTACTCTTTCATTTTGGCGTTTGGACTTGTTTTCTCCTTCCTGAGTTATTGCTAGTGTTTTCGGATTACTCTTTGGATTACTCCTGATTGCCGATCGTTGGATTTTTTATGCTTTTTGATTTTCTCTGTTTTTTTTTTTGATTGCTTTCATACCTGTTTAGTGATGTTTCTACCCAGCCTTTGGTTTTGACCATGTCTATAAATAAAACTTGCACTTGGAACCACTCGCTTCTCATCTCACAGAATACTGTCTGTACAGTTGCATTTGTTACAGAATACTCTGCCTCACAGGGATCCAGTGGCTTTTCTAAAGTTTTCTGGCCAGATATGGACCCAGTTGAGTAGCTGCTCGACTTGTAACAAAGGGAGTTTAACCATTGCAGAGTATGTCACTCAGTTCTGTGACCTTGTCTGTACCATTTGATGAGGTTGCATCAAAAGCCATTTTTTGTTTTGGACATAATGAATCCATAAAACCATTGTTACCTGAGAGGAAATTTCATTGTAGTTTAAAGGACTTTAAAAAGGGCTATGCTTTGCTGACTGCAGGCTCTATGTTTACTGTGGAGAGGACTGCAACACCGCATTCGTTACTGAAATGGCGGATACACCGGAACTGAAATTGATGAGTCCAGTCAAGTCACAATTGATCTTCATGAATCAAATCTAGTCACAGTTGATGTTCATGGGTCAAGTCAAGTCATTGCGGATTGAGTCACGTCATGTCTCAGATGATTGTCCAGAGTCACGTCATGTCTCTAGCTATCGCATCACAGTTGATTGTCCAGAGATTAGTCACTTCCTGTTTGTTGCACCTGAATTGTCAAGGTCAATTTTTCAGTATCCTAGTCTGGTATCCAGCCTAAGGAATCTACCATTGGTATCAGCACATTTAGCTGGTATCCCTGAACCAGAGATCTCAAACCTTCCTGTTCCTTATCTGATTCCCCTGACTATATGCTTCCCACAATGGGGATTGCTTTATGGTGTATTTGGGCTGCATATACCACCACTAAGGTGGACACTGATGCTGCAGAACCTCCTAGTTTAGTGTTCCCCAAGAACCCTAGAAGTGATGGTGGTCGTTGCAGCTTCTCCAGAGATGGCAGCACATGATGCAGAACCTCCCAAGATAGCGGCGCTCACTTCAGCTCCTTGGTTGCTAGTGGCACCCAGCAATGTCACGTCACAATTAAAGGAACTATTGCTGAACTCTCCCTGTATCCTAATGGCACTACTGTAGAACCTTGAGAGGAGGCAAATCCACTGCAGAACATCTAGAGGTGTCAGTGGTACCCTCTTGAGGGGCAGTCGTGGCCTAATGGATAGGGAGTTGGAGTCCCAGGTTCAGCAGGGATTGTGGGTGGTGGGAGTGAGTTCACAGCACTCTCTCCACCTTCAATACCACGACTGAGGTAAGACCCTTGAGCAAGGCACTGCTCCCTGGGTGCCGCAGCAATGGCTGCCCACTGCTCTGGGTGTGTGTTCACGATGTGTGGTTGTTCATATCTCACTGCTGTGTGTGCGCACGTTGGATGGGTTAAATGCAGAGCACAAATTCCAAGTATGGGAAACCATACCTGGCCACAAGTCACTTCACTTTTACACTTTCACTTTTAATGAAAGTGATCCTGTCATTCTGTCTTGTCTCGTCCAAGGAGGTCGCCTATGAACTCTTCTGGCACGGCTATGGAGGTTGTCAATGATTTCTCTGGCTATGGAGGTCCAACCTGATCTCTGATTACTGATTACTCTAAATCGTACTTATTTTACGAGATGCCAATTCGTATGAATTTGTACGAATGACCTAAACATAACCCTGCCCCTAAACCTACCCATCACGTGGTTTTAGACGAATATGTACGAATTGCTTGTGAGACTGTGTTGGGAGGTCACCTGCAAAGATCTATCTATAGCGTTTCAGCCAGAAGTCTAGATTTGAGCAACTTGTCTGTCCTGTTTCAACCATTCAAACCAATGTTTATGAACGGTCTACGAGTCCAGTTTCAGTTGATGCACCTGGTTTTGAACAATCTATCTATACTAATGTAGCTGTTGAATCTTCTGTTGAGCTGCCCGCCTATCTGGTTTCTGTTAATGATAACATGTTATTTAATGAGCCTAAGTATAATTTCTTCCTGTAAAATTTCTTTCACTGAACTGTCTGCTGCAGTCTGATTTTGATATATTTATTAGTTCTACTCCAGCCAATACAGTTGATGAGGAATGGTCTGTTTGTTCAGTTACCATCAATAAAGGCCCTTTCACACAGAACGCGGCATGCACTGCAAAACCCATTCATTTCAATTGCTTGCACCGCACACCAACAAACCGCCCTCAAGGGGCGCAAGCCATTAAAATGAATGGGTTTTGCAGCACATGTTTAAAAGATCAAAAAGTTCAAATTAGTTAAACTTTTGTCAATGCGCTCTGTGACGTTTCCCCTCATGGTTAGGTTTAGGGTTGGTCACCCGCTCACCTCTCATTTCATCAGCTCCCTCAGGGGCCCCATCTATATTGGTAAAACATATTTTGTAGAACTGAGCAATATAGGCAATAATTTCTTAAACGCAATGACCAGAAGTGTTTAAGTTCAAGTCACATTCTAGGCTATATAATACTGTTTGACTATCTCAGGACAGAGATTAAAGAAAGTATTGTTTCAAGTTGAAATTTTGTTTGCCTTAATATTTCAAAATGACTTGACTTGTATGCTTTTCCTATGTGCAACTGTCACTTATATATGCTTGAATGCAATGACTGGAGAGTTTTACTTAATAATAGATTTCTGTATTCGATTTGTTTCTATATAGAAAATAGAAATTGGACTGAATCATACTACATATATAAACTTCTGAATAAGTGACTTCAGAAGCCTTAAGCTTTACACAAGCATTTCACTTTTATATGTGACTAAAAAAAAATTTTTTTTAAATGTTTAAAAGTTTAGAAGTCAGAATTCAACAAATTTTTATAAATATTTGGAAGACAATATGTATTTAATGATATTCATAAGGCACAGTGTGCCAGAATTCATTTATTTTTTCTCATGTTTTTCTCATATACTTAACGAAGGGGCAGTTTTTGTTCCTATTAGGGCCTATATCTATAAACATTATTTCAGTCAACAAAAGCACCACATGATTTAACAGATGTGACACAACACATACCCATTTGCGTTTGTCACATTTACTTATACTAATATGGAGTATTGTTTTTGATTTTCCAAAACGTTTAGTTTTTTATGTTTTATGTAAACATCTTTTGCCAGGATACAAAGTCAAATAGATCAGATTTTAATTTTTCACAAATAAAACACATGCATTTTACATTGTTTTTCATGCAATTTGCACATTTCGTTGTCAGTGATTTCAGTAAGTATAAAAATATTGACTTTTGTCCAATGTGATGCACAGAGGATGAAATTAAGTTAAACTGTGAAAACATTGATATCAGATGAGTTTGGTTCAAATATTCTCATTGTTATAATTAGAAAAAGAGATTTTCTAAACCACGGATAGAAAAGACCATATATGACAGGGTTCATGGTTGAGTTAATGTAGCCTAACCAGCCAAATGCATCAAAGAGAATAAAAGGGGTGGAAAAGTTGATGTAGGGATCCATCAAAGAGTTAATAAAAAATGGCAACCAGCAAATAATAAAAGCACCCACGACTATACCAAGGGTTTTTGCTGCTTTGCGTTCAGATCGTCGAGAGCTTTTAAACATATTCTCGTTTTCATGCTGGTTTGCCTCACTTATTGTTCTAATGTGCTTTTTTGCAACTACAAATATTCTTGCATACAGTCCAATCATGACAGAACAAGGCAAGAAAAAAGTAAGCAATGTGTCTAAAACTGACCAAATAGCATTGAAAAGCAAAGTACAACTTCCTATACAATATTGTGAATCTCTGTATTCTTCCATTCCTTCCACATTAGCTTTTGAGTACACTAAGCCATAAGAATACATTGCAGCCATGCTCCAGCTTATCATCACCATGACCCATGCAACAGGTATAGTTATTCTTGTAGGATACTGCAGTGGATAACAAACAGCCTGATGACGATCAATAGCAATAAAAATTAGATGAAAAATAGATACTGATGTGAGAAACAGGTCAAAAGTGGAATGCAGCAAACAGAAGGCGTCTCCATAATACCAGCAGTCATTCACAGAACGGATCATAGCAAAAGGCATGACCACCAGTCCAAGCAGCAGATCAGCTAGAGCCAGAGACATCACCAGGATGTTAGTGGGAGTCTGGAGCTGTTTGAAGTGTGCGATGGAGATGATGACCACTGAATTTCCTAGAATGGTCACAGTAATTGCAGACACCAACAGGAGATACACCACAGTCTGAGCGGCAACATGATGTGTGCCTTTAAGACAAGAGTTGTTCATTGCCGGAAAACAAAACTGAGTGGGATCATATTCTTGAGATGATAAATCCATCTTCTCAGTTTAAGAAAACTAGAACCTATAAAATGCTGTCTTATTTAGTCTTGTCAGGCTTTTAAATATTCTTCATGCTCTTTTCTGACCCTCCCACATCATCACAGTCAGCAAATGACAATCAAGCACTCATTAAAAATATATAAATTAAATATAATTCAAGTATTCTGTTTTTTTCCCCCATTACTCAATAATTATAGTTTAAATAAAATGATATAAATGATCATATAAATGGAGGCCAGATGGGATATTCATTATTTAATAAAAATACTCTGGAAGTGAACACCATTGATCTGAATTACTGTCACTGAGATGAATAAGAATACTAGGGCTGACTATACAATTTGATTACAAATTTGTGATTTAATTAATTCTGATGTCGATTGCTGCAACCCAGTCACATGGCAGTTCGTGACTATATCACAAAATTAGCATTTAATCATTTATTCGTGTCAGGGACACGAATATTTCTCTATTTTCGTAACTCCAGCACGTTTTTTTTTTTTAAATTCAGGATTCCATTGGATGCATCCATTTGTGCTGGACTTACGAAAATAGGGAAATAATCGTGTCCGTGTCACAAAAAAAAAAAAAAAAAAAACGTGCGACTGGGCTGATTACAGCGCAGTGTTCCTCAAGGAAAAAAAATCAAACTAATAAACTATACAGTAAACAAATGTTAACATGTTAATAGTTAATATTAAAGTGCCTCTATTATGGGTTATGAAAGATATTTTGGTTTTGAAAGTCCCCAAAAACAGGTTGACATGCATACACGGTCAAGAAACACTTTAATTTTCTTATAATGGGCATTTCTTTTTATCTCATTTGCTCCGTGATTCATTTTTCCAAAGCCATCCTTTGCATGACTCTAATCCTGTGGGGATTGGTTGATTTCATTTAAAGCAGTGTTTGTGAGCTTTTAACATATTTAAGACTGGACGATGATGACACATATTAGGGACTTTAAGCAACAGCTTAACTACGTTGACCGGAAGAAGGTGTCACAAATCTAGTCCATGGCCATCTGCCTGATTGCCACCAGAGATCGCAGTACCATTATTTGTTCTCACACTACACAGCACCCTGGACAGCATTTCCCATCCTCCACTGCTAGCACACAGCTGTAACCAATCACACACCCTACATAAGCCATGGACTTCCTCTCTCTTACAGCAAGACGGTTTTGTTTACCATCTATACCTGTAAAGCGATGCAACTTTACAGAGCAATTCCTAGTTTTCAACGCCTAGTCTTGTCTAGCCTTGTTCTTAGTCTGTTTACCCGTGCCTTGATCCTAGCCTGTTTTCTTGTCTTGTCTGATCTCTGCTTGCCCTGAAGTTTATAGTCTGTCATTTTCAATATTAAGCAGCAAAACAAACTGTTTTACACTGCCAAAATTTGGATTGGAAGCTATACCCATAAAACACGGTTTCTCAAATCTTAGCCTGGAGGTCCGATGCACTGCAGAGTTTAGCTCCAACCCTGATAATACTCAGCTACCTGCGTTTTTTCCAATGAAAATCTCATTAACACTCATTAACATGGTCAGGTGTGTTGCCATAGAATTTACAATTGGCGGCACCCATTTTTATGTCAGGAAAAAATTGGATACTGATGAAATTAAATATACCATAAAACGTAACATTTAATTACCTAATATTTTACGTTGTAAAATTTCGAAGTGCTTCATAAAAAAGATAATCACAATAAGGAAACATGGACTTTAAAAACTGAATTTGATTTAAAAGCATTCTACTTTTAAATATATATATATATATATATATATATATATATAGTCGCAGGAGGAAGAATTACAGGACAAGACACTGTGCTGTAAAGCCCCGGAGGGTGGATTTTTATTTACAGAGAAGAGTGGTAATACAGTGATTCTTGGGTGGCGTGCTCGGTGCTCCGGGTGGTTGACTGTTGGACATCTTCGATGGCCACACGCCGTAACATTTGTTTAAGAGTCTGATTAAATCGTTCTACTAACCCGTCTGTTTGGGGGTGATACACTGTGGTCCTCAACTGCTTCACCCCGAGCAGCCGGCAGAGGTCAGCCGTTAGCCGGGACATGAAGGGGGTTCCCTGATCGGTCAGCATTTCTTTAGGGATGCCCACACGGCTGGCCAACAGGAACAGTTCTTGCGCCAATGCCTTCGCCGTTGCCTTTCGAAGAGGGATGGCTTCCGGGTAGTGGGTGGCGTAGTCCACGATGACAAAGATGCGCTCATGTCCCCGGGCTGATTTCGGCAGCGGTCCCACCAGGTCCATCCCGATGCACTCGAAGGGCACCTCGATGATGGGAAGCGGAATCAGCGGACTGGGGGGAGGCTTTTGCGGCGACGTGATCTGGCAGGTAGGGCAGGCTTGACAGAACCTCTTTATTTCCGCTTCGATCCCCGGCCAGTGGAAACGGTCGCGGACTCGTTGGGCTGTGTTAGCGGCTGCTAGGTGACCGGCCATGGGATGGCTGTGGGCTAGCTCCAGTATTGTTTCGGTCTTCGACCGGGGAACCACCAACAATTTCTTTTCCTCCCCCCTTCGCTGAGCGACGCAGTAAAGCAGGCCGTTTTGGACCACAAAGTGCGGGAGAGGATGGGGTCGCTGCTGTACATATTTTCCTTCTATTACTCTTACTTGAGCCCAGCAGTGTTTTAGTCGTTCATCATCGTGCTGTTCTTTGGCGAATGAACTCCCATGGATAGCCTGTTGAAACACATCATAATACAGGTTAGCATTTTCAGGGTGCGACTCACCATCTCTCCCGCTGTCGGCCAGTAGCGCTGGTCGGCGTCGGTTTTGTCGGGCTGGCCTCTGGGTCCGGCGGCTCCCTCTGGGGCTGGCAGGCTGTGCTGTGGCAGCGAGAAGTCGATCAAACCCCGGCCAGTCTCGTCCTAGCAACACCAGCAAGGGCAGCTCCTTCATGAGACCCACTTCGACTGGCCAGCTGCCAGGGTCTGCAGAGATGGTGACATGGCGCACGGGAACCAGGCAGGGTGTCTCCATGCACGCATGTAATAGGGACAGTGGGGGTACCACATTCGGCCGGATCAGGCTGATGGCACTGCCGGGATCCAAGAGAGCAGTATACGGTTTTCCATTTACTTGCACCTGCACTTCAGGGGCGCCGTAGGGGTAATCGCGATGGAGAGCACAGCCTGCCAACCAAGCCCGGGGCGGCGATGCTGGTTCCTCCGTAGGCATGGGTTCATCTTGGTGAGAGGGAGCCACTGGCCTGTTTACTGGTCGCGAGGTGCCCTCCGGCGCGCGCCGCTCCTGGACCACCCTCCGGGGAAATATTGGCGCTCGCTCCCCGGCTCCCGCTGTAAGGCAGCATCCGCCAGCTCGATGGCCTCCACCACCTCCAACGGCGTGCTGGGGTTCCGCATCGCAACCACCTGTCGGTGAGAACGGGGCAGGGCACGAAACAGCTTATCGACCACCACTTTTCCATACTCGGGCGCCTGAGGCGCGGCCAGGTAAGAGCCAGTGCTCGGCGAGACGGGAGAGCTCAGCCACCTGGGCACGGGCCAGCTGACGGGGTTTGAACTCCCATTCATGGAACTTTTGCGCTGCATGGGTAGGGGAAAGACCAAGACGGGCCAGTATTTCATCTTTCAAAGCATCATAGTCATTCGCACCTCGCGCAGAGAGGGCGAAGAAAGCTCGTTGAGCTTCCCCCGTCAGCAGTGGAGCTAAAGCCCGTGCCCAGTCTTCCCGTGGCCACTCTTCTCCCCGTGCTGTTGTTTCAAACATTTGTAAAAATACCTCAATATCATCATGAAGAGTTAATTTCGGCAGGAGTTTAGCTGCTTGTGCCCGGGAGTCTGGAAGCGGAACTCTATGTGCGGCCGTTGTTTCCACCCGGAGTGTTGTCATCTGTTGCTCAGTTTCGCTTTGGCGTGAGGTGAGGTGTTCCACAATTTGATGCTGGCGGATGCTAACCGCGGTAAGCCGCTGCAGAAACTCCTCCATGGTGGACGGAGGAGCGCCGTAGATGTCCAGGCTGTAACACAAAGAAAAAAAGTCTGTGATTCGTCTGCAATTCTTCACTGCACTTCACTTCTCCACCAGGTGTCGCAGGAGGAAGAATTACAGGACAAGACAGTGTGCTGTAAAGCCCCGGAGGGTGGATTTTATTTACAGAGAAGAGTGGTAATACAGTGATTCTTGACTGGCTTGCGGACATGAGGTAAGTGCGCTGTGGTGAAGGCTGGCCGGCTCATACGCTGCTTTCTGTGTGGGAGAAACAAAGTAGAGGTTAGCATAGGCGTGCTTGTTCCTCGGAGAGGTTTCTCAATGTGTCAGGGTAGCCGCGGCTTATGTAGCCAGCGGCTAATGAGCTTCAGCTGGTGCCGGTCAGCCTTTGAGGTGTAGCAGGTGTGTCGAGTCCGTTTCCAGGGCGACGCTGATGATTCCTCGGGACGCCCGTCACAATATATATAATGTTTGGAACATCTAATAAGAATTCAGTTATTGTTTTTCTCATCATTTGGGAGGAAATATGTATTTAAGGTGATACATACAATTTTTTTGCTCATGTTTTTTTCATATACTAAATGAAGTAGCAGATTTTTTACCTAGTAGGGCCTATATCTATGAATGTCATATAGTTTTAATAAATCAGTATTGTTTTTACAAAGATAAAATACATTCAATTTACACTGTTCTTTGTTTATGTGATTTGCACATTTCATTGCAAATTATTTTAGTAATTATACAAATTTTCAGAGACTGGTATGAAATCAAACAGTGAAAACATTGATATCAGATGAGTTTGGTTCAAATATTCTCCTTGATACAATGAGAGAAAGAGTTTTTCTAAACCATGGGTAGAAAAAGCCATATATGATGGGGTTTATAGTTGAGTTAATGTAGCCTAACCAGACAAACACTTCAAAGACTGCAAGTGGGGTGGAAAAGTTGATGTAGGGATCCATCACAGAGTTAATAAAAAATGGCAACCAGCAAGTAATAAAAGCACCAACGACTATACCAAGGGTTTTTGCTGCTTTGCGTTCAGATCGTCGAGAGCTTTTAAACACATTCTCAGTTTCATGCTGGTTTGCCTCACTTATTGTTCTTACGTGTTTTTTTGCAACTACAAAAATCCTAAGATACAGTCCAACCATAACAGAGCAAGGAATGAAAAAAGTTATTAACGTGTCTAAAACAGACCATAATTTACTGAAAAGCAGACTGCAATGTCCCATACAATATATTGATTCAACATATTCCTCCAGTCCTTCCACGTTAGCTTTTGAGTACAGTAGACCATACGAATAGACTGCAATCATAGCCCAACTTATCATCACCATGACCCATGCGATGGGTATAGTTATTCTTGTAGGATACTGAAGTGGATAACAAACAGCCTGATGACGATCAATAGCAATACAAACAAGATGCAAAATAGATACTGATGTGAGAAACAGGTCAAAAGTGGAATGCAGCAAACAGAAGGCGTCTCCATAATACCAGCAGTCATTCACAGAACGGATCATAGCAAAAGGCATGACCACCAGTCCAAGCAGCAGATCAGCTAGAGCCAGAGACATCACCAGGATGTTAGTGGGAGTCTGGAGCTGTTTGAAGTGTGCAATGGAGATGATGACCACCAAATTTCCTAGAATGGTCACGGCCATCGCAGACAACAATATGACATACACCACAGTCTGAGTGGAAACGTGATGTGTGCTTTTAAGACAAGAGTTGTTCGCTGCTGGGAAACAAAGCTGAGTGGGATCGTACTGTTGTGATAAATCCATCCTATCTGTTTCTTCGTCTCAGAAGACACAAATCTTGTAAATTCTGTTTTAGCTGGACTAGTTAGGCCCTTAAATACACTTTATGCTATTTTCTGACCCTCCCACATCATCACAGGGCAGCAAGGACTTATTAAAAAAATATACACTTTGAGAGGAAAGGTACAAAACTGTCACCAGGGGCAGTAACCTTTTAAATTAAACTAATGGTTTATTTTGTATGTATTAGTATGTACCTTTAAGATAAGGGTATCAATTTTTAATTCAAGAAGTTGAATTACATTACAATAATTAACAAAGTTATTTATAGTTAGTAGAATGTCTTAATTGGAAAAAAATACAGTGTAACCCAATATATAAACTATATTTAATTTTTTATCAAGGTGACAGTGAACAGTGGTGAACAAAATTCTTGGAATAGTTTTAGATGTTTTCAGTTGGACCTCAAGCCCTCAAGATTTTTTTGGGGTGAGCTGGAAAATAAACTTAACAGATGTAATTAAAAAGAGGCCTTTGACTGAAGTTACAGAAGGCATGGGGTAACATTTGTGTTGAATTTCTCTGGAAATATGCTGATACTACTGTATTCAAAAGGTGGGCATACCAGGGGCGGACTTACCCATTAGGCAAAGTTAGGCAACTGCCTTGGACCCCCAAAAGCTAAGGGGCCCCCAAAATGCTTTTCACGAGATGTGCATTAAGCATGGACATGCGTTGTTTATTACTGTGTGTCTGTGTTTATAGTCTGTGTTGTGTATGTGTTGGAGTTGAATGTGCTTCGTATGTATCCTGCTTGTAGCAAATGAAAATATTATGTATCTGAAGCTGACTGCCGCAGGAGTGCTAGGTGTCTCGATCTATCCCGCTGTGCTCCTCTCCCTGCATCTGCTCAGAGAAAAACTCAGACTTGTTGCTTCTCTAAGGCCCCGTTTACACTAGGTGCATTTTCGTTTAAAAAGGTTAACTTTACGTGCCTATCCCGACGTTTTCCACCCTCAAAAACGGACACTTTTGAAAACGCTGCAGACCCTGTTTTAGTTTGAACTACAACATGAACTAATAAAAGTGTCTGCTAAATGAATAAATGTAAATGTTAATGAAGGAATCCCATTATAATATGTACATGAAAACTGTAGAAACACTGGACCTAACTATGGGGCACCATTGTGCAGCAACAACTTTGACAACAAAAAAAGGAACCTCAAGGTTGATTGAAGTAAATGTGTGCAAATGTAGGGCCCCATTCCTATATTTGCCTGAGGCCCCAAATTCACTAAATCCACTCCTGGGGCATACTAAAAGTTAAAGTTAAAAGTGGATAAAAACAGTATGACTCACTTCACCTGATCTTTGTTGTGCTCACCATCTGCATGTTTCATGAACATTATGAACTGAAATCATGTTTTGGAGTTCAAAAAAAAAAAAAAAAAAAAAAAAAAGGTCAGTGCTTTCAGATCTCTCAGGTATTCTAATAATTTTGGCCACCACTTTATGTGTAAACTAACATACATATCTTTGCCTTGCAAGCTTATTAAAAAAATGTATCTGAACACGGAAAAAGATAGAAAGCAGAAAGTAGATCATGTACAAAGGAATTACATTCTCTTTTTTTAAAACCTTCTTAGTCTGGAAAGAAATAGGGGAGACCGGGTATAGTTGAAACACAGGGAGAGTTGTAACACTACCAATTCCACGAATCAGGGATAAGATAG
>JAUCMS010000045.1:15785180-15799382 GCA_032357445.1 Enteromius radiatus
AAAACTAGTCCCGTCCCAATAGGGCTTTACTTTTAGTCACTATTTAGGTAGCACACATATTCTGAATGCCTTTGGCATAATTCAAATGAGCCATTTTAATCTAGATTAATCTAGATTAAAAAAATTAATCTATGCCCACCCCTAGTTTTAACCCAAAAGACTTAAAAAGAATTAGCTTCAAAACGCACAGCAATATTGTTAAAAAAATATTGAAATATAAGTGTACATTTCTTACATATTTATGGAGCTGAAAATATAGTTTTTATCTTATCTCCATTACAGTGATTTTTTTTTTTTTTCACTGTTATTCTCCTGAGTTCATGTTGTTTTTTTAACTATGGGAAACACTGATAGATGTAGGAGGGCAAACTTAAATCGGAGGGTATATATAGGAACAAACCTGAGCTGCTCTGAGTCATTTAACATATTATACTGTGTGGGCATGTACTGTATTTATATTCATCTTTCTTTGCATGTTTGTCAATACCATGTCATTATTTATAAAATAATTATAGGCACAATTTCATTAATATTTAAGTGTCTTTTTTCATTTGCAAAACAAACATTATTTTTCAGTCTTGCATACCAGTCACTATTTGGAGCAGACATGATGATTTCAAATGAAACTGATATTGAGAATGTGTTCCTGTGCTATCCACTCCTGCCGGACTCCTGTCCCAGAGCTCATCGACTTACCATCCTTAAAGTGGCAATGTATGTTTTAATGGTGCTGATGATCCTCACCACAGTTTTTGGGAACCTGCTTGTCATCATCTCTATCTCTCACTTCAAACAACTTCAGTCTCCAACTCACATGATTGTTCAGTCACTGGCAGCTTGCGATTGTCTGCTGGGCTCTTTGGTCATGCCGTACAGCATGGTGCGATCTGTTGAAGGCTGCTGGTATCTGGGGGATGTTGTTTGTAAGATTCATTCTAGTTTGGACATGACTTTCAGCATCTCTTCAATACTGCATCTCAGTTTAATTGCTATTGACAGGTACTGGGCCATTTGTGACCCTCTGAGATACAAAATGAGGGTCACAAACAGCACTGTGGCTATTTTTATTGCCTTCACATGGCTATTTTCTTTTGTGTACAGCTTTTCTGTTGTGTTTACGGGGGTAAACAATGTCGGTTTGGAGGAACTTATATTGCAGATTTCTTGTTTTGGTGGCTGTGTTTTGTTTTTTAACAAAGAATGGGGGTTAATTTGTGCACTTTTTGTGTTCCTGATTCCAGGAACTATCATGAGCTCTCTGTACATGAGCATCTTCAGTGTTGTGAAGAAACATGCCAAAGTCCTGTCAGAGAAAGTGTCTGTTGCCCCCACTGTAGGCGGTAATTGCCAAACCTCTTCACAGAGAGAGAGAAAAGCAGCTAAAACCCTGGCCATTGTCATGGGTGTTTTTTATTTCTGCTGGCTGCCTTTTTTTACCGCCACTGCTATTGACCCTTTCCTTAATTTTGTGACTCCTGGTGATGTTTTTGATGCTTTGGTTTGGTTTGGATACTTTAACTCCACTTGTAATCCCTTGATCTATGGTTTCTTCTATCCTCGCTTTCAGAAGGCCTTTAAAATTCTCATATTTACATATATCTGTGACATGAGTGAGTCACACACCTTCACATTTGAATGAATATGTTATATCAACTTTGCCATGCCCAATTATATATGTTATAAGGAAATACCTAGTAATATTTTTCATGCCAACGTTTTTTCATCCAGAATTATTATTGTCTTACTTTTATTATAAAACATGTATACATTAATAAATTCTGTGAATATAAGATTTAATAACAAAGACAGTTTTATTGTGGTGCATGTTAAAAACCATTAGTTCAAAGTTTTGTTTATTTAACATTTTCCTTTAACACTGTAATAAAATATTATTGTAGCCCATAATAAGCATGTTGATGGGGGCCTCCAGTCTTTTTTTAAATGTATTAGATGTAAGCTAATTTAAATATTTGTACCAATACCTCAACAATGGTTTCTAAAATATATGTAAAATGTAGGCTAGTTATTTCCAGATATTAAAATAATGTGTGTTTGGTCCTTTTTTTCTGATTCACAACCAAACATCACTTAATTGAAAAACATTTAATACTTTTTTTGTAAAAAAAAAGGAAAATTATATATATATATATATATATATATATATATATATATATATTGCTATTATGTTAATGACTACTAAATTCGGTGTCACATATGTGTTTATGTTTTATTGATTTGATGTGAGATGTGACAGAACACCACTCTGGGACCTTTTTTCTGGATGAATAACACTGCTCTCCTTTGAGAGTCACACTCTCATTAAAAGTGAGAAATGAGTGAGAAGTCTGATGCTGGCATAACAAAAACATTACATCATAACTGGTGTGTATGTGTACAGTACAAATGAGTAACATTTATGGATGGTTAAACATTCTGTTATTATGAATATCAATATACTTAAGATACATCATGGTGCACAAAGATCTAATTAGTCCATTTACCGGTATTAAATAAATTGGAAAACTAAATAATCTTAATTAAACTTGGAAAAACATTTTCTATGCTGACATAATGAATTTGAACCTTGAGCAGAGCCCGCTTTTAATGCATTAAACAACACTTAACTTATATTTTGATATAATCAGTCTACATTTTAGCATAATTGTTACTTTTGCAGAGTTTAAACAACTAAATTTAATAGTAGAATATCGCAGTAAATGAAATTAACTTAAATGATGAATATTGAATGTGCCTGTGACTGGGTACCATTACAGCCAACAAAAACTATTATTTGAAACATTCTGCAGAATTAAATTTGAAAAGAAGAAAAAGATTTAAAGCATACAAGTTCACATCATAACATTAAAAAGGAAATACAGTGTGTTTCAATTAAAGTCATGTGCAAGTTTTCCTACAACGGACTGCTGGTAAATATCACTTCATCCAGTGCTCTTTTTGTTTGCTCTCTTATACAATTTCCCTTGAAAAAAATGCTCCAGGCAATTCAGTGCATAAGTGAACTGTCCAAAAGAATCAAACTGAATTGTGAATTCAGATCTTTTTGTAATCTGTTTGGCCAATTAGAGTGATTCGACAATTAGCAGTTTTGGCAGTTTTGATTTTAATCAGCTGACAGCAAACATATGACCTAATGGCTGAAATACGATCAAGAAAACGACTCCCAGATCAATGCATCATCAGACAAGGGTTTATCAGTAATATTTTACTGGGCCAGACCAGTATGTCACTATTCTCCCCAGTAAAAGTGGAATAGGAACGACCCTGACATCAACTTTATAAATAATTGGAAAGAGCTAAAACAGACTAAATTAATGAAAAACTAAATTTTCTCATTTTGCCACCACCTGGGGGCATTCTTTATACCACAGGTACACTACCATTTTTGCATATTCAAATATCTTTATGCCAGTAAGGATGTTACCTGTTTTGACCTCTGAGTATACAGTATATAAAACCTACACTACGTGGCTGACTCTGTATACTGTATGTAGTTTGCGTGTACTGTATATATGATCGTTTTCTTTTGTATTTTGATCTCTGTGGTTGATTTCCTTATCCTTATTCAATATCCGTGTGATTTTATTTTTTACATTTACAGAGCAAATATTATTTTTATTCTGCATATCAGTTTATTTCTTCGTAATGATCTCAAATGAAACTGCCATTTATTCTGAGAATGTATTTCTCTGCTATCCACTCCGGCCGGACTCCTGTACCAGAACTCATCGCCTCCCTGCACTTAAAGCAGCAATATACTTTTTAATGGTGCTGATGATCCTCACAACAGTTTTTGGGAACCTGCTGATCATCATCTCCATCTCTCACTTCAAACAGCTTCAGTCTCCAACTCATCTGATCGTTCGCTCTCTGGCTGCAAGTGACTGTCTGCTGGGCTCTTTGGTCATGCCGTACAGCATGGTGCGATCTGTTGAAGGCTGCTGGTATCTGGGAGACGTTGCTTGTAAAGTTCATTCTAGTCTGGATATGACTTTCAGCATCTCTTCTTTAATACATCTCAGTTTGATATCTGTTGACAGGTACATGGCCATTTGTGACCCTCTGAGATACAAAATGAGGGTCACAAACAGCACAGTGACTTTATTTACTTCACTAGCATGGTTGTTTTCATGTCTCTACAGTTTTTCTGTTGTGTTTTCAGGGGTAAACAAAACCGGCTTGGAGTCGTTCATCATGCAGATTTATTGTGTGGGAAGCTGTGTTTTGTTTTTTAACAAACAATGGGGTCTTATTTGTTCACTTCTCACATTCTTTCTTCCTGGGACGATCATGAGCTCTCTGTATATGAACATCTTCCATGTTGCTCGAAAACACGTAAAGGTCATGTCAGAAAGAGTGACTGTGGCGGAAGCAGGAGGGTTGAAAAGTCAAAGCTCTGCTCAAAGAGAAGGAAAGGCAGCTAAAACTCTGGCCATTGTCATGGGTGTTTTTTATCTCTGCTGGCTGCCTTTTTTTACCGCCACTGCTATTGACCCTTTCCTTAATTTTGTGACTCCTGGTGATGTTTTTGATGCTTTGGTTTGGTTTGGATACTTTAACTCCACTTGTAATCCCTTGATCTATGGTTTCTTCTATCCTCGCTTTCAGAAGGCCTTTAAGATTTTCATATTTACATATATCTGTGGCTGCAATGACTCAGGCACCTTGATACTTGAATAATTACATTACATATTATTTTTTTTTATTTATCTGTCAACGTCAGTTCATTCATAAATAAATATTTATGACTTTGCTTATTATACATAAGTGCTTATGCTTATGTCAGAAATTATTGCGTTTCCAGCCTATTTATACACTCTTAGAAGTAAAAGTAGAAAAGCTGTCACTAAAATAGATAGTCACTAAAATGTTAGCGACTGTTAGACATTGTCTTAAAACTGGAGACTGAAATATTGATGTTGTATAAAAATCAAACAAAATGTATTTTAGATGCTTAAAGTATGACTAGATGATATTGATCTTTGTACAGTTTTCTGAGAAGCAGTCCGGCTCTATAACCATAAAAACACTTAAACATTTTCAGCTCAATTTCAATTTTCTCCATCAGTTTGACAGTCTAGTTAAATAGACTCTCTATTAATTGTAAAAATGAATCTTTGTCTCCATCTGGTGGATCATTATTTGAAGTGTTTTAAAAGTTCATGCTGGTCAAGCAATATAATTCAGTGGTAAATAAACACACAAAGGCTAGAGGCACCAAAGAACATTTTGGAACTAAAGAACAGGAGACGGAGGCTTTTTATGGATTTTGGGAAGGATGGGAAGTCGGAAAGGAAGGATCAGGAGAATTAGGAGATCAATATTAAAGTTTGATCAATTACTATAAATGCATTTCTTTAATACAAAGTATTGTTGTTAAACCAATCCCGCTTGCAGACAGGTTATGGTATTTTCCAACTTTTTAAAAAGGTTAGGTTTAGATTACATTTCATGTTTTATCTTTGTCGGTGAAACAGCTTCCAATAATAGAGAATAACCACAAATACATTTTAATAACATAATTTTAATGCGCTGAAAAATGCACACATATGTTACACATATTGTTAACTGTGAATAAGCCACAGTTTTGTTTATGTACAAATATTTCTGTGATAATACATGAGACTTTAGTAAAAACTTCAGATTTGAAACAATATAATTGAAAAACCTTTCACATGGTATTATTAACAAATAAATACAGCAAGTGAAAGACTTACATCAGGCATAACACAAACTTGTTGCTTCTTGTTTTCAGCAATAAAAAAGATAAAGATATAGCTTTTGAAAAATGTATATTTTCAAACATTGGAAAACTCTCAGGTTTCACATTTCTTTGTGATGCATTTTGACATGGTTCAAGCTTATTGGTTCACATTTCTTTAGTCTGTATTCACATCAGTAATCAAATAAGTGTGAACTGAAATTATATTTTATTCAACAGTAATCATTTCATGTCACTAATAAACTCAGAGTTTGAATAAGGTTTTGGCAAGTTGATGGATTTTCCTAGTGTGTTACTTGTTCAGCGTCCGCGGATACAACAGCGTGTACCTGCTCCAGTGAGCTTGACTCCCCTTCTCCTTAACCGCTTTTTTTGGCATGTTTGAAGTAGTTTACTCTTATGCTTACAATTTTGTCTCTTTATATGATGCTGGATTTATTGAAAAGAAATTGAGCACGAGGAAAGTGCATCTGCTCACCTTGACAGCATAACAGTTAAAAATGGCCCCTGTGCAAAGTCATGTTTTTTTTTTTTTTCTTTTTTAAGAAATAAAAAATATTACAAACTGAATGACACCCTTCAGAGAGAGAGAGGAGGGGGAAATGATAGTGGGCGGAGATCTGATTAAAAAGCATTACGACACACATATTGAATAACATTTCGATCACAAACGCGTTTACACTTGTCTTTTCAATGCGTCTGTGTACAACATCGAGATGCAGGTTGCATGTCAATGCCAAGTTTAAACTGGTTTTATAACTGTTCGACTCCTTGAACTTTGTGCATTTTAATGCTCGTTCACTGAATAATAAGAGTGCACTACTCCATGATATTATCTTGGCCACAAAACGTGATTTGTTCTGTATTTGTGAAACATCAGCATGACTTTCTAAATCTTAACCTGACTACTCCACCTGGTTATGTGTACATCGGTAGACTACAACTGACCGGGAAAGAAGGAGGCCTTGCTGTTATCTTTAAATCTGACATATCAGAAAAAAAAAAACTTAGGTTAGGTTGCTTGGCATGGTTTTAGCTGGTTTAAGCTGAAAATAGCTGGTCAGGTTGGTTTTGCCTCCCCTGTTTTCATTCTGTTTATTTATCGTCCACCCAAATCAAATCCACTGTTCATTGAAGAAGTTACTGAACTCTTTGCATTGTTTAGTCTTGTTTGTTCAGCTGTGATTCTCATTGGTGACATTAATGTCCATGTGGATAATTTAACTTGTTATCAGACTGCAAATTCCCTGGAGAAACTTTTTTAATATTCCAGCAGGTTAATTTTCCTACCTATAACAAAGGTCACACATTTGATATGGTGTGTTCTGTTGGTACTGACATCAAACAGCTTGATAACCATGAGATTTATTAGTGACCATAAGCTTCTTACTTTTAATTTACCTGTACAAGATCTTCTTCTCAGAAGAGAGTAATTACCATTACCATGAGAATCAAAAATAGTCTGTAAAATGTCAACGGAATAAACGCTTTGTATGAAAACGTAAGGTAAATTTATTCCCAGGCCCTCTCCTGCCATGAGCTGACAGCACACTTATACACAAGTATGACAATACAGAATCTTGCTTATCTTATTTGTTGAGGTTGCTTCCGAAGAAGTTAACGGAAGACAACAGACAACCTATTTATTATTATTTATTTTTCAGGGAGTTGGCAACCCTAGTTAGAAACCTTAACCCTGACACTTTCTCATGTTTGATTTCTAAGCATCCAACAAGTTGCACTGTTTATGATTAAAATTCCATTTTATCATCTACCTTGGACATCCTTGCTTTTATGAAGGAATGTATTGTTTCATTCACAAAATCATCAACTGGGTATAAAAATGAGCTTAGCTAGCACTCAGAGACAGCTTGAGCGGCAATATAAAAAAATCAGGTCTAGCTCATGTACAGTATCATGAACATTTAACTCTATATGACGAGGCCCTTAAGGTGGCAAGAGCTGATTACTAAACACATATTATTAGTGACAATATTGTAAATCTAAACAAGATTTTTAAGACTATTAACATACTTTTAAAGCCAAAAAAGTCTCCCATATGTTTTTCTGTTCAGCAGTGTAATAAGTTTCATAACTTTTTTCCAGACAAAATAGAATCTTTTTACAAGTCTGTTGGTTGTCCCCCTAGCTCTATACTCCCTGAGGTTCTTCCACCTAGTATTCCTATGGTACTGTTCTCTACATTTACAACAATTACTGTTGATGATATTTCAAAATTAGTATTGACTATGAACTCAACCGATTGTATTCTCCACCCTGTTCAAACTACTGTTCTTAAAGGGTCTGTCTGTCGACAATCAGTCCCCTCATTTTAAATAACACTTCTCTCACTGCTGGGATTGTTCCATGTGAACTCAATATTGCAGCTATCACTCCAGTACCTGCATGTGATACCTCTAATCTAACTAATTACAGGCCCATTTCAAACCTTCCTTTTCTGGCTAAAGTTTTGGAACGTGTTGTTATGGCACATTTACACTCTCACCTGACATTAAACAACCTTTTGGAGCCTTTTCAATCTAGGTGTAGGTCAGGGCATGGTATGTTATGAACGACCTCCTGGCTTCTCAGCGGATTCTGGTGCCTATACCACTTTGGTTTTGTTAGACCTGAGTGACGCATTTGACACAGTATCAAGTATGCTACTTGATAGACTAAAGAGTTGGCTTGGTATCTCTGGCATTGTGTTTGATTGGTTCACATCCTACCTTTGAAATAGATCACAGTTTGTTGTTTTGGGAAATAATAAATCAGAAATTAGTCAGGTCCAATATGGTGTTCCTCAGGGTTCTGTTTTGGGGCCCATACTATTTAACATGTATATGCTTCCACTGGGGCAAATCATTAGAAAACACATACTTGGGTATCACTTTTATGCTGACGATACACAAATCTATCAGCTCAAAGTCTGATGTTACAGTTAGTTCTGCAATTCTACCTGAATGTTTGCAAGATATAAAAGCATCACAACCTTTTAACATTAAAATCTCAAAGACTTCTTATTTGTACACGAGCAGCCATCCATAAATGTAGTAGTTTTAAACTGGCACTGGATAACAGCCGTGTATTGCCATCTTTACTCACAATCTGGGTGTTATATTTGATACAAATTTGACACTGGAGGCTCGCATTACTGTAGGAGTATTACCAAATAAGCATTTCACAATCTTATTGTTATATAAATATTGCTAGGAGTCTTTTCTTTTCTACACCTGTCATTGAAAAGCTTATCCATGCCTGTCCCAGAAATGTTGTGAAAAATTACCAGAAACACATTGTCATGTTCATCATTTATTCAATAAAAAATGAGTAAACAGGTTTTTTTGTTTTTATCTTAAGTCACGTTTTTTTACAAACACACACCTGCACTGTCAAGAAGTCATGATAGCAATTTTTACATTGTAACTCAATGTTTTCAAGTTACACAATTTTTCAAATTATGCAAGATCTTTTTTCTTTTTTTTTTCTTTTTTTTTGTAATGACTTATACATCATTAGCTGACTTTACTTAAAATTAACTATCAGGTTGTTGTTTTTTTTGTTTCATCCCCCTATCACCACACAGTGATATCAACTGAGGGGCCGTGAATTCATTCAAGGGGGCCCCAAGCAATCAAACTTAATGGACAGAGGTTTCATGGTCCTAGAGAGAGAGAAAGAAAGAAATACAGATCTAAACAGTTATTTTATTTCCATTTTGTATCTTTAAATATAATTTAAAATTAGATGCTTTAAAATTATGATGTCTTTAGATGCTTTATCCCTGCTAATAATAATAATTACTGTTGTTGTTATTATTATTATTATTATTATTAAACATAAAATTATACAAATAAATACATACAAAACAATCAACTTTCTGAAAATGTTGTACCAGCACACTCATGTTAACAACAAATACGTTTTTAACAAGATTAGAAAAAAATCCTTTTTGAAATAATTTTATTGAAATAAATTTTACTCAGTAAAATGTCTAACATTTCAATAGTTTTATGTTATTGTTTATCTATTATATTTGAATGAAAGACTTACTGTTGTGCTTGGCAAGACACAAGTGGCCAGCTGCACTTTTACTTGCATTGCTGGTGTGGCGCTCCACTGAACATCGATATTTAACGAAGAGTGATCTGATTGTTACTTGACCTAAAAGTGGCATACATGCAGTCAGGAGATGGTTCGAGTTGTTTTCTGCATGATAGAAAAAAAAAGAATTAAAGACATTTCACAGACTGTAATGACATTTTAGAAAAGTTTTCTTTTCATTATCAAAAGGCTATCATGGATTTATATATAGGGGAGATAACCTTTGATACATGAGTGTGAGCACATGAGCTGTGGACTCTGGGCTTAGCCTGTAGCAGTGAGTTGTGTTGCGCAACGTCTTTATTACTCTTTATTACATAAACGTTTGTTATTTTTTATTTTATTTATATTTATTGTTTTGTAGATTTGTGTATTATTTTAAGTTGTGGGTTGATTATTTGCTGATTCAAGGTTTTGCAAACCATTCAGGTTAACCCTATTCTCTATATTGTAGGAATCAGCCTAATTGGAGTCGTTTGGTTTCCCTTGCTCACTGCATAATGGCGTGAGATTTACTACACTGCATGAGTCTGGAGTGGAGTGTAAAGTTACTTGTATTAACTGCACCTTTATTAAAGTGTTATTTATTAAATTTGTACATTAGTACACGTGTGATGTGTGCTTGGCTATGTCTGGGGGTCTGCGGCCCTGTGATTTCCTTTCTTCCTTTTTTCCAGCAAGTTTGGTATTTATTTACTTTAAGACAAAGGGTTATAATTTTAAATATTGTCCTTTCTGCTTCCCATTATATTAAAGATGAACATTCATCTACATACAGACTGTTTTTTAATAAAAATGCTAATCAAAAGGTCATGTCTCTGTTCTTCCTTTATGGGTTCTTTGAACCTGTGTTACAATGGGCCGGTTTCTCGGATAGGAATTAGTTTAAGCCAGAACTAGACCTTTGCTAATTTAGGACATTTAAGAATTTTTAGAAACATGTCTTACAAAAATGCATTATCTGTGAACATTTTAAGACCAAACAATGGCAATGATGTATTTTAAGATATCTCATTGCAAGCCTTTTCCAGTTTAGACAGCTCTTAACATTTATTTTAATCTAGGACTAGTCTTAAAACCTGTTCGGGAAACCGGCCCTATATGTTTAGGAGTTCCATGGGTATAAACTCCGGTGGTCAGACTTTAATCTGATCCCAAAGTACCACTTGGTTACACTAACATACACTAAATGAGCAACAATAGTTGTTTCAATGAAATAAACATTCCTGTACCAAACTAAAATTTTGATAATAATTAAATCTTACCAAAGCTACCAAAAGCTTTTAAAACCGTTCTTTGAACCACTTTTATGATTTCATCTACTCCAGACGAGCATGGAATCTGTAAATTACACATGGAGTGCAAATTTTAATTTAAATATTCTTTTACAGTATATGGTAAGACGTAAATAAAATTTAGCAGTAAAATTTCTGTACAGGTTGTTGTTTTTAAACAACTTACCAGGTTTTCTTGTGGACAAGACAACAAGATCTCTCTCCGGGCAACTGCTTGACAATGGACAATATTACTACTATATTTACGAGAATGAAAGTATTTCTCAATTCTGCTCTTGGTGGCCCTGATGACTTCCCAACCCAACCCTGCCAGCTCCGCCCTTACCTGCCAGGTGTGCTCTGTGTCTGTTTTTAGACTTTTATGTTGAAGTCTTTTTTTCGCCAGGTGTTTCTGTCTTCACTTCCTGCGTTTAATTCCTGTTTCCTTAGTATGTTCATTTGTTCCTATAGTTACCTTTGTGTGTTCCTATGACAACTGCCCACGCCCTCACTTCAAATAAACACTTCAACATAAAAGTCCAAGCACAGACACAGAGCACACCTGACATCACCCCACATGCACTGAAAATTATTTAGGGGTGATACGGGATGTTACAATAAGCAGAAAGGAGAAATATAAAGAATAGAAATATATAAAGAATATAACTGAATATTTTTATATATTTTATATTTAAAAGTTTTATTTATTTTTTTTATTTTATTTTATTTTTTATCAAAGTAACTAGATCGTCATTCATCAGATTTGAACTTTGTCAAATTGGTAACATTTGTCTATTATTTCTATTATTCAGTCCAAACATTAATAATAGGAATAATAGCACTAATAAGAGTAAGATTATATAAAAAAATAAATATTCTGATATTGGAAATTTCTCTAACATTTTTCTGATAAAGAAATTCAATATCTTTTTAACTAACTTTTTAATTATAAAGATTACCATTTTTTCCAAAACTTCCACTAATGAATGAGAATTATCTGTAATATTGTCCATCGCCTTGAAAAAAAAAAGCCATAATTGATGTTATTTGATAATACTGAAGATGTATTAATGACATTTTTCTCTAGAACTACTAATAGAACTGCATTGGAGATTCCAAACATGATAACACTTTACAATAAGGTTCATTAGTTAACATTATTAGTTAACATAGCATTAGTTAATGTGAACTAAGAAAACTTTTGACAAACAAACAATGCTACTACAGCATTTTATTAATCTTAGTTAATGTTAATTTTAGCATTTACTAATGCATTATTTAAAAAGTTGTGTTTGTTAACATTAGTTAATGCACTGTGAGCTAACAAGAACTAACAATGAATTATTGTTTTTTTTTATGAACTAGCGTTAAAGATGAATAAAAACTGTATTGTTCACTGTTTGTTCATGTTAGTACTTTAACTAATGCTAAGTGTTACCACAAACACTATACTCATTGTAAATCTGTTTAGATATCTATTCTTGCTATTTCTTATGGAAATATGACAATGTAAATCCAGTTAACATTTCCTGAAAGTTATCTATATATTTAAAAAGAAGTTTTAAAACCATACCTCTCTCGCAGTGCAAAGATCATCAGGAAGTCTTGGTGATTTATAGAGGATCTGAACCAATCATTCTTCATGGGTGGTACATGAGAGTGGAAATGAGTAATGTGAAACTTATCGTGTTTTTGGAGAAGTGAAAACCAACAGGTACATTTAAGAAAGTGAAAGCATTCGGGTCAGATGGAATTACTTTGCCTTTCTCAGTCATTTACTTTGTTGTTGAGAGGAATTTTTGCTTTTGTACTCTGACAGTCAAGAAGTTGATTTGTTGACATTTTTAGGATAGTTGATTGGAGTAAGATCAGTTAGGTGAGAATGGTATCAGCATGAATGAGAACGGAGATGATAATATATGCTGAAACATGTTATTTGCTTTCAGCTATATAAAAGCATTGGTGGTAAAAACATAATGAAACTGTAGACAGAATGATGAGCTCAGTTTATTGGTGGTGAATGTAAAACTTTAATCTTCAAGTTCTTCTGGAACTTGAGCGATGTTGAACACTGGAGGCGTTCCCATAGCGTTCAACACTGCATCTCGTTCCCTCGAGGAACTATGGTTACAAGCGTAACCTGAAAATGTTTCGTTACACCAATTTCTGAGGGTGCATTTACAATGAAATGAAACAAAAGAACAGAATAACCTGCCTCTCACAATTTATTGCATGAAAGGATATGAGTCAGAGTTGTGTCATCTATCACAAACCCTTCCCTAGCCTACAGTAACATCAAACTTATAAAATCTGAATGTGTTTTGTTACATTCTGACTTAATAAAATTTCAAAAGTTATCAAAATTATATAAAGCAAGACATACATTTTAAACTACCTTAAACTTTAGAGCTTTTAAAACGAAATAAGGCTATAGATCTTTGTTACAACCTAGCTTGCGTGCCGTGGGTGGTTCTGTTATCTGTTCAAGAGGTGTGGTTGATTTTTTTTTTTTTTTTCAGTTAAATCTACCATCTATCATTTGACAATGCAGGAATTTTTTTAGTGTTTAACAACAAAGTTTGCTGAATTAGAAATGTTTACAATTTTAACACATTTTGATTCATCAGTGATTTTTGTTTTTTTGTTTGTTTTTTCTTTAATTCTTTAACCTCACTGCTTGGTGTACTTGGGTCAAATAATGTACTTGGGTCAATTATATAATAAATTTAAATTATAATGATGTGTTTAACTGATGCTTTAATTGAATTATCAGGCATTACAGGCTTGATGAAATTAACATAAGGCCAAAGTCTGAGGTGCCATGTCCCACGTAGGATTTAAATCAAACTTTGCTTTTCAAGACATACATAAACCTCATGCATATGCAACTTGATGGATCAGCAGTTAAGAACTTTCATGTTCATAAATATCCAACCTGATCTCACGGCAATTTGTACATATTTTACGAGGTGGCTAATTCGTACGAATTTGTACGACCTCACTCGTACTAAATCGTACGTATTTTACAAGATGCCAATTCGTATGAATTTGTACGAATGACCTAAACATAACCCCGCCCCTAAA
>JAUCMS010000045.1:15799482-15817531 GCA_032357445.1 Enteromius radiatus
AGGAAAAAAACGTTGTTTATTGTGATTAAATTACACTTGTTTAACACAATCTAAATAAACAGATGACTTATTGAAAGCGCTGTTGTGACGAGGGGGGCGATGAAAGGACGAGGATTGAGAACCGCTGATCCGCTGAGCTCTTCTAATGAGCTGATTATCAGAATCAGGTGTGGTAACAAAGAGAGACATGGAAAATATGCAGAGTAGGGGGGTGCATGGACCAGTGTTGAGAACCACTGTTCTAAGTCTTACCTGTATACTTACCTTGTGCCTTTCTCCGTATCCCCTGCAGTCTCTGTGTCTCTCCCAGGCTCCTTCTGTGTTTCTCCAACATTCATGGATTTGTGGTGTGTGGTTTGGTCTCCTCGTCTCCATCGCTCCTGAGTTATCCTACTATCTTGTAACAAACAATTAGCAAGATTACTGAACTGAATCTGTCATTGCATTAATCTATCCTCTGCTAATCTACTTACCATTGTTTACATCTCCATTGTCCTCTTTTACTCTGCTGCAAAAATAAAAGACTGATATTGTACTTACCTGTTATTGTTCCTTTTCTGTTTCCTGTCCACTTCTTAACAATGAAAAAATACACTATATTGCCAAAAGTATTCACTCATTCATCCAAATAATCGGAATCAGGTGTTCCTGAAGAGGTTGCCAACTTTTTGCAGAGTCAATCGCTACAGACCTCCAAACTTCATGTAGCCTTCAGATTAGCTCAAGAACAGTGCGCAGAGAGCTTCAGGGAATGGGTTTCCATGGCATTCAAAGCAAAGGGTCGGATGCAGTGGTGTAAAGCACGCAGCCATTGGACTCCAGAGCAGTGGAGACACGCCTTTAATTTTTTCCCCTCTGAAAATTTTGTGTTTTTAAAATGTTTTAAGGCATAAAACATTTGTCTTTTAATTAATGAAAATAAAGGTGATTTTATATTAGTTTAAAACACTGATTTTGTTTTGACTTGTTTTAATAATTTTTGTAGTAGCCTATTATGTACATTCTACTGATATGTAGATATTAGTAATAATAATAATATATTTCTGCTGCTATGTTTAAACCAAACTTTTGACTGCTTCCTATGAATACCTTGTGTGTACATGATATGACGATATATTTACTCAAATTGAATGGTCAAATGCTCTTGAAGTAACCCTCGGAGAAGTTCTGGAGATGTCATTCATGTAGCCTACTGTATTTATGTCCAAGATGTAAATATCACCAGAAGCGTCACGCGCAGGTCAGTATGCTAATAAACAAAAACACTTGCCTGAACTATACATTAACACAGAGAAATGCAGAATTAATCTTTCTTGTGGTTAAATATTGACAAATACTAATGAAAGGTTGTACTTTGTTTGTGTCAAGGCAATTCGGTCTGTACCTAAAAAGTATCAAACTCGATACCCAGCCCTACTCGTCACACTCCCCCGCTCTAAGCGTCGTCCTGGTCCTGTTAACGATATGAGAGAAGTAGAGGAGAAATAGGGGATTGGGCTGGGAGTGACCCCTGACAGACCTGCAAAAGCTGTCCAGATCCGAGAGAGGCCGTCAGCGTTAGCATTTGCTGCTTCAACCCGATGACGCACAATGAAGTGGAAGTCCTGGGGCGCAGGAAACCATCGGGTCACCCTGGCATAGATGTCCTTGGCTCTGGCCATCCACTGAAGGGGTGCTTGGTTCGTGAACAGGGTAAACTTCTGGCCGGGGAGGTAGGACTGCTCACTTGACAGCCAGGGCCCCCTTCTCCATCACAGCATAGTTTCTCTCGGCTGGGGTCAGCTTCCTGCTGATGTATAAATCCCGACGCACTTCTTTAGGTGGTTGATATGGCATAGCTGATCGGCTCTCCTTCTAACAGGTTAAATAACCAGTTAAATGTTCTCCAGCACTATAAAGGGCCCTGAACTTATCATGTGATCCACCACAGAGCGATGGGCTGCAGGCTGTTGCTCCCAGACTTCCTTTGCCAAATCCAGGAGGCTCCTGGGCGATTGCTTTTTTTTTCTATTTATTTGAAAAGGGACCATGCACAATTTTAACATAAATGTTTCCATTTCATGCATTGGACCAATGGCTAATTTTCATCAGCAGTCCCTTGGCAGGTAATCATAATCACAATTTAAAAAATAATCAAAATAAAAAATACTTTGGTGGTGGCTTTTTCGAAGTGGGACTGCCTCTGGATACCTGGTGGCATAGTCGACAATCACTAGGATGTGTTCATGTCCCTGGGCAGACTTAGGCAAACAAGGCACCTTGATGATGGGCAGAAAAATTAGTGGACTGGGGGGAGGCGTCTTGGGTGATGTCACCTGACAGGCTTGGCAGAACCGCTTTACTTCGGCCTGCAGGCACACCCAGTGGAAGTGGTTGCGAATCCGCTGAATGGTGTTAGCTGTCCTCAGATGTCCTGCCATGGGGTGTGAATGTGCCAGTTACCTGTTCGGTCTCCCTCTTTGTGCATGGCACAACAAACATAATTTTTCCTCCCTCCTTTGCTAGTGACACAATAGAACTAGCCATTCTGGACAATGAAATGTGGGAGAGGATGGGGGCCAGGCTGAGCTTCTTTGCCCTTAATGACACTCTCAGAAGGGCCCAGGGGCGCAGGGACCTCCTTTGGCATGGGCTCATCCCACGGTGAGGGAGCTGTCGGCTTGCTTATTGGTCGCTGGGTGCCCTCCAGCATGTGTTGCCGTCATTTTAATCTCACTAGCAACAACGGTGTACCCGTTCAAATATCATGATGAGAGTTTAAGCAAAACATGCTAACAGTGCCACAGAAGAGACAAGAGAGCAGTGGATTTATTGATTTATTTACTGTAACTTATATTGCTGCTGCCACATAGTGCACTTGTATTTTTAATATAATGTAATGTATATCAGAAGTTTAAACTAATATGGTTTAAGAAGCATGATTTCAGCACGATAAACATGATGATCAGAATCAAAATATTTTTAGCTGGTATGAACTGTAAAAATGGGCAGGGACTAGTAGCTCATTTGCATAAAAAATAGACAAAATGGGCATTTTCAAAATGATATAATAAATTATCTGTGGGGCATTTTGAGCTGAAACTTCACAGACATATTCTTTAGACACAAGAGGTTTATATTACAAATTGTAAAAAGGGCAAAATATGTCTCCTTAAAAATTAAATGTTGTATAAATAAAAGGTTCATAGGAATCCAATTTTACTTACGACCTTCAAATGTTTAATATATATTGTAAAATCTCATGGGTACTTAAATAATTTAAGTGAAAAAGGGATCAGATGACAAAAAAGCCTACAGCGTGATAATTCAATTATAGATCAGTTTGTTCATGAGTAGTTGATTCAGTGTTGAAACACATTTCTTAAACCTTAAATGCTTTGAAATGTAGTGATAATGACTAATGACTGATCTTTGTGTGAATGTCCAGAAAACTTGACTTTCTGAGAGTATAGGCTATTATTGAAAGAAAACGTAAGAGATGAAAGAGAGGAATTAGAATCAATAAATTCTGAATAATTCACTGCTATTGTATAAATAATATATCTAATCATGCAATCCATAAAAAGTAACTTTAGTCTGATTATGAGTATTTTAAAAAGTTATTCAGTCAAATTACAAGTAGCCTACGCATTTTTTGTAGTCTTAATCTAGATTACATATAACCAGTTACTACCCAACTCCAGTAATGGGACAGGAACATGGAGTACATTTGAATTGCTTTTTGATTTCTTATTTGGCAGTGAGTATCTACTAACAAACACGGCAAACACAGAATTTCTATATTAATATATTAAACGTTTGTATGGTTAGGGTTGAGTTAGTTTTCCCCTAAACTTTATTAGATTGAAAAACCAGAGAAGCCTATTTTGATGTGCTGGAGATGTGCAGGTTATGAAGTAAGCACAAGGTGGCAGTGTAAACCAGTGCGTGAGTCAGATTCTATTTCACAGCTGTTTCATGCACACTGTGACTGTAGCATCTCTGCATTTACTCCCCATGTGCGTGCAACTCACGCTTAAGAAAGCACCTGTTTTTTATTAGAGCGGTAATCCAACTCCAGTCCCTCTTAAGGAAGCAGAGGAGAGATAGAGGTGAAAGGGTGAGTGATGCTAGAACTGAGGGATGCAAACACTGTGGGCCAGGCGCATATTTGGTGGAAGTGTGTTTTTGCTTAAAGACCAGATCGCAATCTAATTGTTTGTTATTCAAGGCAAACAAACCGGTGCACACATGCACCTTGATGGCGGCACAGGTTGAGTCTTGAGAAATGTTCAGTTTAGAAAAAAGGACATCATCTGGATGGAGGAATGTGTGCAGAATACAGTCAAGTCCTTGTCACTTCGCATAAGCATCATTCCTGACACGTGGTGCCAAACCACAAATGATTCCATTGCGAAAGTCACCGTCCTCCAACCAGTTTTAAAGCTATTTCTGAACGATGCGAGACTGTCCAAATGGTCACCCGTGGCTGTTTGCGGGCCCTGTTCGCTCTTTTTGCCATCCACAGAGGGAGCAGTGTGCATTTGTGGAAAGAGAAACCTTACGCTGACCTGTGGAACACGCTTCACCAATTAGCAGCCTTACTACAGGATCAAATGGAATTGAAAACATTCACTGACGAGACTGCCGCGCATCACAATGGTCCATTCATGAAAGCCCCGGCTGCTGCCTTTTTTCCCCTCGTTCTTTCTTTCATTCTTTCCTTTTTTTATGAATGCATCTAGAACCTGACCTTTCTCTCGCACGCAGCTTAGGCCTGCTTTATGAGTCAGGCTCGAGGTTTGAAGAGGTTTAACGCTTGGCGCTGGTACAGTCCACCCTGGTTTTGCACCTGAGATGCCGCACTCTGCCATTTGGTCAGCAACGATGTACTCTGGCCGCAAAAAAGCACAACGTGCCAGGTGGGTTTGAGCATATGTTTGAAAAATACACAGTAAACGTCAGCCGCTTGACATTTAAAGACTCTATGAAATCAGAATTAGAGTTTTGTGGCTGTTATTCCACGTCTGTTAGCATTGAGGATGTCAGCTTGAGCTTTATACAGCCTTTGTCTTCTAGAAAAACAAACCCAAAATATTGAAGACTCATCCTGCACTATACAAATTTTGTGTTTCCTGTTAATACCAACAGTGCACATTCCAAAACATGTTTGAGGTTAAGCCTATAATGGCATGTTCTGTCTGGTAACACTTTATTTCGATAGTCTACTTTAGACATTATGCTAACAGTAACTTTGCAACTATATGTCAACTAGCAGTCATTAGAGTATAAGTAGACTGTCTAATATCTTCTAATACTTTTTAGCTATTTTGATGGGTCCATAACATACAACATATTGACTTTGCAAGTATATGCTGACTTATTCTACGAACTCTAAACCTACCCCAACAGTCTACACTGAGAGTTAGTAGACATGCAATTGCAAATTACTTAGCAAATTACTTTAATTGTCTAAAGTGGACTTTCAAAATAACCCTTTTGTCTTTCCCAAACATCTGCATTTTCCATGTTTTAAAGATGTTGAGTTTGATTTGAGCTGTTTTGATAACTTCTGCCATCTTCTGCCGGGGGGGGGGGTTAAATATGGCATATCTTTGTTGTAAGGATATGTGACATGTCGCCACCAAATTAGTGTTTCTTGTGTCAACAATACTTTTATTTCAATGAAATGCTCTACTTTTGTACATTTCTTCATCAAAGAATTGTCGGTTCATTAAAGAGGCAAACCCATGTCTCTGGATGTAGATCTTTAAATCCGGGTTTATGAAACCGTTACTCAGGCCAGGTGTATGATAAAAAAAAAAAAGAAAGTCACACACACTTGCACGCATTCAAGCACGTCACCATCTCCCTCCCATGCACTTACACACACAACATAAACACACACACATGCACAGATTCAGGAAAAAAAGAGGAAATCCAAAGGCCGCATGCATTTTCAATTAACTCCGTCTGCTCGCAGATCTTAACTTTCCATCAAAATCGGCCAAGTCCCATAGCCTCTGCTCGCATGGAACCATCTGATATAAATATAACTTTGCAGCTTGTCAGGTTAGAAAGCCATAAATACGACTTGTTGTACGCAAAGGCCTACCATACCTTTCTCATCTGCCCTTAAAGGTATAGAGCAGCACTGGGAAGAGATATCATGTTGAATTATCACAGCTACTGTTTAGCAGCTTACAACACAGAAGGAAGCCACTAGTGTTTTATATCTCTGTGGCCCAGAAACGTGAACGATATGGATGAACAGGCCCCATATGTTTTGATGGAGGTAATCTGCCAGATAGATTGCGGTTTCTCCCTCCTGTAGACATCTCCCCCATGTGAGCTACACACGTTTCGAGCATGCTGGAGATAAATAAAAGTAAATGTATTTTGCGATCTGACAGTAGGGTCTGGCCGCTCGTGAGGACGTAAAAGCCAAGCTCGTAGTTTATCAACAGATGTGTTGCGCCGGATGTCATCTAAACACAAAAACAGTCCAGGGTGTTAACAGGGAGTGATATTATTTCAGCTGGCGCAGTGCGTCTTTCAGAATTGTCATCATGGAGGCGTCACATCATGAGTAAATTACATACTGATTATGATTTCTGAAGGATCATGTGACACTGAAGCCTGGAGTAATGGCTGCTGAAAATTAAGATTTACTTTACAGAAATAAATTACATTCTAAAATATATTAAAATGGCAATAAGTTATTTTATATTATAATAACATTTCCCATTTTTTTATATTTTTATTGTATTTTTAATCAAATAAATGCAGCCCTGGTGAGCATAAGAGGCTTATTTCAAAAACATTTTTAAAAAATGTAATGACTCCAAACTGCAGTGTAGCTTTCTTTTGCCATTATCAACCACTCCTTTAAAAAAAAAAAGAAAAGTCCCCTTTATCCAGCAAATGTACATGACCATAAATATATATTCTACTTGGTATTGAAGAGTACTTTTGGTCCAATAGAAATTAAGTCTACACAGATTTTTTCTAATTTCTCTAATGTTTTTAGCCTGGTTTCATAAGATGTTGGTAAAATTGTATTTCAGGCTATCTTAGTCCTTAAAGACTTGTAAAAGCAACACAAAACTGTGGTTTGTTTCTTTACATGTCAGCTAGACTGTCTCATCATAAGTAGGCAGATCTTGGCCAGACCAAACTATATTCAGATAGTCTCATTACATGCACAAACAGTGAAAATAAACACTAAGTTGGAGTCCCCATGTAAAATTGCCTCCATCTTTTAACCGAACAGCACTGCCATTTACGTTTAGTGGCACCTGTAATAAGGCCCAGTGCATTTAGGTCCACTAAAAGGCTGCTTGGTTCGGTTTCAGGCCCCGTGCCCGGCAAGGCTTGGATATTTAGGCTGTAAGAGCACCAGGTGAGTAAAAGGGCAGAAAAGGCTAGACGTCTGTGCCAGCAACTCGTGAAAGGGTGTCATTTTGCCTCATGCAAATTTCCGAGCCGTTCGCTAGTATCAGCTGAGGCACATTAGTGTTATCGTTGGCACGCGTGCAGGAGGAGAGACATATTGAAAATTTTGAAAAGGTCTCGCAAAACTCTTACGGGATTACCTTACAGACACTTTCCACGGTTGAGAGCCACTGAATGGGAGCATTGTACGGTGGGACTCAACCCAGGAAAGTAAACTTTGTCAGGACCCAGTTCATTAGCACCTAGTTTTATGTTTGAAGCGTGTCGTTTAGACGGGGCTTACAGGGGACACCCCGCTCGAGCATATACACACATACGTTCACCATAGCCAAGGCCATACAGGGGATTTCCAGTGCAAATCGTTCCAGAGCGTACAAATCTCAATGGCCAATTTAGAAGAGTTATCAGCAGGTGAAACTTCATCTTTAGCGAGTGTTAAGCTTTTCCTATGACATGAAATTGTGCTTTTATGTCTTTCTTTCCTTCCCCACCCCCTTTTTCCTTTGAAAACACGCATAGTTTCCTCTTTCTGCTTTATAGAACAGTAAATCAAAAGCGTCCCGAACAAGGGATACCCCTCTGTTACCCACAACTGGAAAAAGAGAACGCTCTGTTTGGGACGACGGAGTGAATGAGAGATGGTCAGATTAAAGGGAAGCTTGTTTGCACCTGTTTTCCGACTTCAGAAGAGCAAATGTTTAGAGTTTCCACTTTGACTTTTCCATTCGCTTATTCATTTACATTGCGCGTTTCTAACTTTACTGGATGCCGGATTGGACAGACGTCACAGGCAACCTCGTATTTACGCGTCAATCCTATAATCTGCTTTTAAAACTAGCGTAATTATGTGTATGAGAGCTCGCTCACTGGTTGAAAGTTTCCAAAACCAATAATTCTTGGACATCAGCTGTCATGTGGGCAGGTATCACGGTGCATCGGGTCTCCTGAACGCTTACGAATGGCGCTGTGGAGGCCAATACTTAATTTAAGATTAAATTGAAGGTTTTAAAGCTGCTTAGAAATAGCAAATCTGAGACAGAATGTTTGAAATAGGAATTATGGAACATGGCGGGTAGTGATTTGCATTAAGTGTGCATATAGGCCGAGATTTTTACTCAGCAGATTTAGAAGACAAGTCAACTGTGCTACTGTATATGCTAATTTTAGATTATTTATATTTATTTTTATATTAATGAATCAATCAGTTTAAATAATAAAACATTTTTATAAAATAGTACTTTTAATAATACATACATAATTATTTTTATATATTTATTTTTAATTTCAGTAAAAGTTAAGGGTTTTTTTTTTTTTCAATCCTATTTTTTTATATGGTTTTAGTTTAGTTAATGAGAGAAACCCTGCAATCCATAAAGTTTCATAGTCCCAGCTCATAGGAAGGCCAAATCAGATTTGTCCTCTAATCCTTCCCAGTATAAAGAACATAGAACGGCTTTGTTATAAATATCTTTTCCATGACTTGAATCATTCAACAGGACCTCTGCGTTCCTTCCAAAGATCTGCTGAAATGGAGACGATCCTTTTTGTACGCTTCAAAACATGCAAGGTCTCCCAAATGCGGCTATCGTATTTCTTTTTTAGCGCTGACAAATTTGGAGCGCACGACTTGATCGTTCTGGATTGAGTTCTAAGCTGCAAGAATTTTTTATATGCCACGAATCCGATGGGAACCTGCTGTAAAATCACTCAAAATGACCAGTCCGTCTCTATCACTGTTGATTTTGTTTTCTCTTCTGGTTAGACAAAAATGTTGAGCAAAACCTCCTCTCACTTTTTTCTTTTTTTGGTTTGTGTAGGACGGCCTATTTGTACATGCTTAAACAAATTAGAGGAGCAGCTGTGCAACTCTGGCCTATCCATGCTGGCGTTGTGCGATTAAAAATATGCTCTGGTAAAAGCCAGCCTCTCTTCTCCCAAAATATACGGTTGTTTCTCTGGCTCTGAGGTCCTTGCTGTATTTACAATCAGCCTTCCCTTCACTCGGACCCCAGAGAGAAGAAGAAAAAGCAGGAGTTTGGAGAACGAAAGAGAGAGAGAGACAGAGAGAGACCACCTATGCAGATGTTTTCCAGACATGGAACATGCTGGATGCCAAGAGGCACCTGTTGAATTGCAGATGTGTTTTTTCATTTCCTCAGATATAATTGGGCAACACACATTGGCTTTTACAAAACAGGGTGTATAAACATCACATGCATGAAGGAAATAACCTCAGACACGGTTTACGAAAATTTTGAAGACGATATGCGTTGATGTGATTTCAGCCGAGCTGTTTTTACTGCTACGAAATGGCATGCACATGTCGAGAGGTGACACCAAGTGGCGTGACGCTTTTCATGCCACGTTTATGACACAGCTGTGTGAATCAAATTCGCAGGGCGTCGACTGAGGTGTTTCCCAAACTTTCCTCAACATTTCCAGATTTACGGCTCTCTCTCATTCTCTCTCTCTCTCTCTCTCTCCAGGAGACCCGACAAGTCTCTCAACACAGGAAGCTCTGAGTCCCGTTTTGGGTCGCGGTGAAGATACAGCAGGTCCACATCAACACGGAGACACAGGCGGCCTCTGTGACGGCCAGCTGCGTGTCTGGAATAGAAGTCATCTAATTACGTGGAAAAGATGGCCACCAACCGCCAGCAAACAAACAGAGTCCCTCTCACCTGTCGCATTACCTACTTCATGATGGAAAAAAACCGCTGGGTTGCTATAAAGCACCTTATTTTATGGGCCGAAGATGGTTTATTTTGGTTATACACAATAAGGAACTTAAAGGACACGGTATCGTAAATCAGCCTTCATCCCAGAGATCCAAAAAGCTGTCATATACAGGACTTCTCCACTTGGCCTAAAATCTTATTTAAAAGTGTTGGCTTTCAGGTTTTCTTCAAGGAAAGAACATTGAAGGAACTGTTCAAGCACCTGTGAAGGCTAACAAAGACTTTTAGTTCTTTGCAGATACAATTATAAATAAAAACAAGAAAAAATCCCTAAATAAAAATCTGTAGTGTCTGTAGTATCTATACACACGCATATGTAAGTGTGTGTGTGTGTGTTGGATAAAGAAGTTTGCTTGTGTAACTTTTTTCATTATCACAATGTGTCTGGTTGTTTATTTTTTATGTATTCATTAAAGACAAGAGCAAAGTCTTACAAGAAGCTTACAACAGCAAGGTATCAAGGCAAGGTGTATGGCAAAGCTCAGCTGTCAGTCATCTCTTCGACCCATAACTCTGTGTGTCAGAGGAATGCATAAGTGCCCATGCTGCCAACCTGCACGGAGCTCAGTGTGGAAATGTAGGCCACACTGCAAATATTTGGCTTGGATTGAGAAATTGAATTATACTGGCATGGAATGCCAAGAAATAAAAAAGAGCAACCTTGGGAACCATTATGCAAAGTGAATGGAGGCTTCAAACCGAGTGCTACTGGTTTTCATTTGGACAGGAAAAAATCCCTCAGTCGCAAAACCAATCTGCCTAAATAAACGCTTCCCCAAATCTATCTTTGCCTTGGGAGTAAGCTGTTGGGTCCGGAGTGCCTTGGGTAGTTCATTCGGGTTCTTTACTCCAGACATCTATAGATTTCATCTACATGTTGTTCATTTTCTTTTTTGTCAGTGGCCCATGTACGATTACAGTAAGAACTGCAGACTGAACCGTCATATAGTTATACTTTTGTGATGGTCTGATACAGGTGACAAAACATAAAAGCTGTTAGAAAGGAAAAGCAATTGAGTTACAGTAGACCAGCTTTCAAAACTAGGAGCAAATTGGGAGTAGAGGGAGAAATAAAGTCTTGTGCTGGTCGCTTTAGAATCTCCTTTGGGTTGTTTGGCTCTTGAAATGTTTACTGCAATGAACATAACAGATAACATTTCTGCAGAGTTGCTATAACATATCGCACACCGGATCTGCAAATGCATGTGTGTGGTACCCTGTTTCTGTGGCCAAAATTGTTGGCACCCCTGAAATTTTTTTTTGCTCACAAAAAAGTACTGCATTAACACATGTTTTGCTATAAACATGTTTATTCCCTTTGTGCGTATTGGAACAAAACAAAAAAAGGGAGGGAAAAAAGCTAATTTGACATAATGTCTGTGAGAAATACTTGATTTTCTGAAAAAAATTCTGGGGAACTCAGTGTTTATGTATTTTTATAGGCCAACCTGGAAGTTTGCTTCACCCTAGTTCCCTCAAAACCCAGTGGGATTTTTGTACATTAGCTTTTGGATTATTCCGGAAAATAAGATCAAAGTCTTATGTTTTTGAAACATTCTGTTCATCATTATAATCTGCACCTATGGGGCCTAAATACGGTCGTCAGGCATGAAAAGCCATGGTTGCATGACTTAAACGTTAAGCTTCTGAAAACTATTTTCAGTCTTTATTTAAAACACATTTTCCATGAACGTTTGATATAAAATAAGATGCAAAAGTGAGGCTGTCAAAGTGACTAACGAGAGCATGAATTTTTCGACAACCTCTACAGTCCCATTTATCCACTTTGTGGCAACTGCCTTTTTCAGGATCATTAAAAGCTTTAAAAATACTCAAGTGTGTATCACTGATGATTACTTTTAATAAATGTTTTTACATTTTAGTAATTGTTGCATGCATGTCATTCAATTCAAAAACTCATTGACTTTCAAATTATTTGTTAAGAAATGCAAAAACATTTTGTTCTATATTTTATGAAGTGCAAACTCTTGTATCCCGTTGTTCTAATAGAAGAGCTTAGGTTCAATTCCCATCGAATGAATGATACAAAATGTGTATTGCTGATGTATTTGAAGTTGTACACCAAAACATGAAAATATCTCAGGCTTATGATCACCTCAGACCATTGACTTTGGGATAATTGCACCAAAAGTGCTAAAATGTGCATTTTTTGGCCTACAAAAATACGTTATTCCTACAGCGCTCTATTCAGACATAAAATAATGACCTCGCCGGAATCTGTAGCAATGCATGGCTTACATTCTCCCTGCCCAAAGCGAAATAAAACCACATTGAGACAAAAATGCCAACACTTCTAGTAATTGACAGGCATTCCAACATGGCCGGCTGCGTAGAAGCACATGGCCTTGGAGCTTGCTTTGTTTGCTCACAGCTGAGGCACAGAAGAAAGGGAGGACCATCAGGAAAGGGCCAGCTTTGACAATTCCACACAAAGGCAGCACTGTTGTCTAACAGTGTCCAGTCTGTTTCAGTGAAGTTTGCACTGTTCCACAGGCACATTTCATGGAACAGTAAGCAAGCAAGGCCAGAAACAGGCCTATTGAGTAGGGTGATACCACTCCTAACAGGGCCAAACCAGTGCCTGATTCTCCTCCCTTTGAAAAGGTCAGAGGCTTCTAATTGCCCAACAATCTTACTGTGTTGTGCAGGTGTTCATCCACAAAGTCACACGAGGACTGGGCTGGGAGAGGTTATTGGACTGTGGGAAGAGAGCGATCTGGGCTGCTTTTGAAGGACAACGCTGGGTCTTACAAAAGAACTCAGCTGTTCATGGAGTCTTTTATTGCTCAGGGGTTGATCTTTAATAGCTCAGGAGATGTAATAAAGTTCTCATCTATGATCAGTTTCAACTGTCTCAGATGTTTTCTCTTCAGATTCCTCTGGAAAAAAGGACAATACACTGGAAATATGATTTTTGTTTTAAATATAAAGATCATAAGAGTATGTTTCACATTTAATTGAATGTGTTACTTGACATTTCTTTCCTATTATTTACAAAATTGACCAGTGAATGAATGATAATTGTTTCAAAGTAAATACTACACAATTTTTTACTCAAAGACAGAAGGATACAATAAGGGCACAGAAAAATTATTTAAAGGGATCGTTCACCCAAAAACTACAATTATCCTGTCTTTTACTCACGTTTGAAGCATCCTGCGTTTATGTAACTTTCTCCTTTCATATGAATCCAATCGGAGTTACAATAAAAATAGTCCAGACTGCAGACATAAGAGAAAAGTGCTTATTAAGTTAGAAATATGGATATTTATCACACAAAAACACAAGGATTCTCTACAAGAGGACTTTATTCCCCCCGAAGTCATATGAGGGACGTTTTATTACGAATACTTGCACATTATTTCTTCTGAAGCATAACGGCTATCACCTATTTAAACCCACCCAATTTTTCTTTTAACTCTGATTGGATTAGTCTGAAAGAAGAAAGTCACATACACCTAGGATGCTTCAAAGGTGAGTAAAAGACCAAAAACAATCAATCAAATGATATTGATTTTTGTTTATTCCAGGACAACAATGGTGATTTTCATTAGGCTCAAATTGTGAAATGTGGTACAGGCCTGCAGAAATTATTTTTACACTTTATACTTCCATGTTTTTTGATAATGTCTTGATAACAAGGAACAAAGCAGAGGACCTACTACCGAGCCTTGTGGCACACCATACTTAACTTTTTTATTCCAAATATAAAAACATTTGAGAACAAAAAGATATATTATTTGACATGCAGCACTAGTTTATAATCTAAATAAAATAAAATTAAGGTTACATATCTCCAGCATGTTCCAGCCCCAAAATGCATAATATTTTAAGTAATACTTTGGGTTACATATATTTTTTTTTAAATAAAAATGTTTTGAAATGTATATTTGGCACACAAAAATGCCAAAGCTGATGTAATACCCAGGTATAGAATATGAGTTTTGTACATTTGAATGAACAACTTACCAAGTACAAGATTCTGACGGAGTTTCTTTTGATTGGCACATCAAAGTGAAAGGCTATGGCTCTCATGTTTCCTTGAGATGGCTTTTTCTGGAGGCGCTGCATGCACCGTTACTGGACGCAACATCTTCAGCAAGCTAAAAGCTGCATTCGCATTCATCCATGTAGGTTCAGGACTAAAGAAAGAAAAGTGCGGTCAGGATACCTGAATGATTGAGAACAGGGTGGATATCATACAATAAAGCAGCAGCAGGACTGGGCTGAGCTTTCTCCTCTGGTGAAGTACCTTAAGAGTTTCCCCTCATCCATCAGATTATAGTTTTGTATGGCAGTATGTACAAAAGATCTGGCCATATTGCTGGTGATGCTTGGGACACAAAACCTGCAAATCAGAATGAAAGTTTTAAAGTTTTACAAATGAATAAAATGGAAGGAAAAAATAAATAAAGGTTACTTTTCAGTGCACTCACATATTATGCAGCTTCTTTAGACCTTCAGAGGGATTGTCAGCCGGATTCCCTGAAGAAAGTGGAAGTGGACAGTTCCTGAGGAGTTACCATCCATCCTCTAAACATACACCCTGGATCAAACTGTTGGAATTACTCTTATATGTTGTTACAAAATGTAGTCATATAATTCCTGTTACAGGTTCCTAGTTACAGAAATATTACAGCTGTAGATATGTACTAACGTGTACTTACACTGTGGTTATATACTTCGAACATATCTAGTTACTATGAGAGTAGACAGGTATTAGTGCCACGTAATATAAAGTTGGACTGAAATTGCTTAATGAATGCTATCCTTATGATTTACACAACTAATCTGCAAACTCACTGCCCAAAACCTATATAATATATAATATTAATTTACTATACTATATAATATTTTTAAACAATATTCTATTGTTTAAAATGTGCAAAAACTTTTTACTATATAACTTTAGAGTATTTCTGTTGCACAAAGCATGGCACTAGCAGCGCTAATGTAATGGGTTTGATTCCCAAGAAATGCATGCATAGATGCATACCTTGAATGCAATATAAGTATCTCAGGATATAAGTGTTTCTCTATGCATAAATGTAAATGTATAGTGATTAGAGTCATTGATTCAGACTGCCACTTAGTGGGCATTAAAAGTAGTACCTTACACTACTGTTTTGTTAATGTGATGAAAAAATAATTAAGAAAATATGTGCCACATATCCCAGGTTTATCTGTGTCTGTCAGCTTGTGGAGTTTTTCATAATTAGGTAAGCTTCACAATTCATTCTAAACAGTATAATACAATTAAGAAGAAAACCCTGTGCCAGTCTGCAAAAAAATGCATCAATTTGTTATTTACACCAATTTATGATAGGTATAAAAAGTGTGATTACATCGTCATGGCCACCCATCGCTATAGCTGTGTGTAGTTTTGAAAATGACTGGCAAAAGGAAATGAGCGGACAGGACCAGAGCTCCCCACATCAGGCACTCTGCCTCTGATAAATGGTTTCCAGTTTCATAATGACAGACTGAGAGACTTGTATTAAAAGTCTCCCATGCCTCTTCGACTCTTTGACTTACGTCAGACTTAAAAATACATGCATGACAGTATTTTATTGGAAGATTCCGTCCTCATAAGGTTCATTTCCAATGAGTGGTTAAACTGAGGAGTAAGGGCTGCCCAGCAGAAACATATTGGTGAGATCTTCATTGCTCAGGAAACTTCTCAGTTGTGTCTTTTTTGTCTCAGTTGTCTCTGATGTTTGAAGAAATGAGTAACATACTCTGGAGGTCTATTTCTGCCACATAAGGAAAAGAGAATAGAATAGAAATGATAGAAATGATGACATAAAATGTCAAAGTCATGAAATTGGAATTTCATAATGTCATTTATGACCTATATATCATAACTATTTAGGTTTGTATCTCATAATTATGTTGACTAATATTAGATTATGACATAAAAGAATCATTATGACGTAAAAAGTACCTTTTTTTACTTTATCGTATTGACTTCATTTAATTTCGTGTAATTATGAATATTCTATAATTATGACTTAGTATGTCAATTTAACAAAAAAATCAACTTTATAATCATAGATAATACTTTAATCATAAATACTTAAATCTGAGCATAGCTTGAAACATTATTGAGATCTTTTCTGAAACTCTAGAATGTGCAATATTTTTAAACATCCATAAGTTTAATGTAATGCATCTAAGAGATATAACTGAGATATTTAAGAATTTTTCTTAAGGCCATGCACAGTTTATCCTTTACTTGTTTGCACAGATTAGTAAATGCAGTTGGCACATACAGCACAATTTTCACAAGTAACGCCATAAATTCTGTGAGATGAGAATGTTTGTAAACAAAAATAAGCCTAGAATTATATATTTTTTTTAACTGAATATATCCTGTATCCCATACCTTCGGAGCCTCAGGGAACAGATCTCTACCTCAGAATTTAATTTAGCCCAAGCCGCAAAACAAAACCAACACAGGCAATTATAAACACATGTATATATTAAGCTCTGTTTGAACAGATCTGCTCCATTCCTGCCAGTTTCTCAAGAAGTGTCCTGGAGGAAAGTAACACGGAATCAATCATAACAATCATAACAAACACAACCTTGTTTCTGGACATTTTGCAAACGGGCTGGGCCCTCGGTTTTCTCCTCACTGGCAGCCCGAGTCACAATGAGCTCATGGCAGCACCTGTTGCACAGTGCGCTGCCTTAAAGGAAATGCCATGACCTTTAATGGCCCCTGACCTTTTGTAGCTAACGTAAACTCATTATGCACCCCGAGCCTGAGGGAGGTTGCTTCGGAGGCTCAGAGAAAGGGAACGCATCACCTAATCAGCACTTGCCGCTCTCCATTTGGAGCATGTAATTGGGTGCTATCCTCCAACAAAAACCACCCCTCATTATCTCACACTTTCAAACGGGTCCCGCCGCGAGGTAGGCATGGAGATGGATCCGTCGGGGGTCTCGCATCCCATCCGAAGGAAATCCCAACCTGCACAAAAGCAACCTTTGTCTACTGTCACTTAGCAGCAATTACAGCCCATCAAAATAGTTTTTTTTCTGGGCCACATCGATGTGTTAATGGGCCCATGGTTGGGTGTGAGGAGCAACAGAGTCCGTACACAGGGAACGGGGGTCAGAGGTTAATAGGGGCCCTATGATGAGCTTTCCTTGCAGAAGGATGCAGAGAACAATGATGAGATAATGTGATACAATTAGGCGGACAGCTACTCGCTCCGATTTGATCCCAGATCAAAGCCCACACCGAGTCGGGACATGCCTGTCCGATCGGGTGTAGCGAACATCTAACAGCAGGGAGTCATTTGAACAGACCCTAACGTTCACGTCAATCGGATATCAAGCATTTCATTTGGAAACTTCATCCCCATAATATACGTTTCCCTCGGGTTGACTGAACTGAGGAGAAAGGGGTGTCCAGGGGTAAATACTGCTGAAGATGTTTTCTTTTTCAACTTGATTTCAGCTCTTTAAATGTGCTGTATGTAAGTTTTTGACTTTTCTAAAGCACCCCAAAAATTAATGTAGATATTTAAGAAACATGTTATGTTTACATAGCTGTTTCTCTGAAAAATAATGCTATATCCAGTAATTCTACTGGCCAGAAATGTGCATTTCAGGCCGTTTCCAGGCTGGAATTGCAGTATTTTAGCCACTATGAAAGTAACCACTTCATCCAAAATAAAGGTTTTTGTTCACATAATAATGTGTGAGTGTACTGTGTATATTTATTATGTATATATACACACACATGCATGTGTTTCAGAAAAAATATGCTATATACAGTATCTCACAAAAGTGAGTACACCCCTCACTTTTGTTGCTAGCAGTTCAGACATTAATGGCTGTGTGTT
>JAUCMS010000045.1:15822126-15832633 GCA_032357445.1 Enteromius radiatus
GTCCGTCGTTGTCGGTAAGCTTGACGGGCTAGCAACAGTAACTAAGGGGGGTGTGGCTTTTGCAAAAGGTCAATTGTAGAACATGTCTTATTTGTTTTATGGAAAACTTGGTTAATCAGGCTAATACAATACCAGCTACATCCCTTCCATTTCATTAGGCTATACAAAGTCATTGAAAAAAAAATTCTAAAACTTGATTCAATATCAGGTAAAAACCACAGGTTCATGGGTTCACAGAGTTGCTAGCAATAGCAGCAAACAATTGAAATGTGAAAATGTTTTGAATTACATATGACGTGAAGAAGCCTGGTTTACTAAAATTGCATTATTTTGAAAGTTTTGTATGCACTTCAAATGACTAGTTTCATGAAACAGAGCTTCAATAGCACCTATCACTGTGAATTGTTCATTAGACTGAATGTTTACCAAATAATAAGTACCCCATTTTTAGGGCCCCTTATATTGTTTTGGGAGTCTCCTACAATAGGTTTAGCTGCATGTGGGGTGAAAACATGTTTTTGTTTTCCAAAAAAATATGCATTTAATATAACCTTATTTTCCAGCGATTCGCAAACGGTTAGTTTGAAGCAGTTCTAAGATTCAGTCTCTCTAAACCCATCCTTTCCATGAGCCTATACTCTGCTCTAATTGGTCAGATGGCCCAGTCTGTTGTGATTGGTCTACCGGGTACAGCATGTCGGAATGATAGACCCATTACCATAGTTCCGTATTTTGAATGCTCAATGGAAATGTACAAATCTATTATTTATCATACTTACAGGGTGTGATTCAGCAGTTGTCAGTAATGAAGTGTTTGTGGGCGGAGGCAAGTTGTTCGCGTACGGCCAGCATAGAACACAGGTGGGAATTATTCAAATGTGTTACAGCCGTCACGGAAATGGGATTCGAATTCGAAATTGGGATTCTAAATGGGATTCGAATTCGAAATATTAACGACTCACTTAGGCTGGCAATTCTTTATTTTGGGAGACAAAAGCAATTTATCATGCACTTTTAGATTTACAACTTTACAGATTGTTTAAATTCATACATACAGCATTATGCCAATATTGGAAATGGCATAAAAGGGGCACTTTCATATGTCTGTCTTTATTTTAGATATGTTATCAAGCCAAACACAGCAATACTGTGACATTAGTAACGTTATCGCAGTGGCTTTCACCAGTTCTGAACACAATAAGTTTTGTTTGAAATGCATGTAAACAAACAATCGATTATATTAACGACAGGACTTTCAGAATATGGAATTACATAGGATCCATTCCGATTGATGAAGTGTATCACTTTAACATACTTTCTGTTTACATCCTTAGGATAAAATCCCATCGCAACAACGGCCATATCAGATTTGTGTAATCTGCATCAACTGCGAGCGGAGATCAAGGGAAGCGACAATTCTCTTTCACAGCAAACCTTCATTAGGCACAAAAAGAGGAAGTTACAGGCGGGGTCGTCGAGGTTAATGCCGATCCGAGCGTCCTGACAGCACGTCTCCTGTGACTGAACAAGGTCATGCGTTTGCTTTCACTGGACCTAATGAGCTCGAACAGATTTTGACTTTCTCTTTCCCTCTCTGCCAATCACAGGTCTCCCCTTTTCCCCGGAGATGACATTCCCGCTTGTTTTTCGTGGTGCATCACAGTGGGTGGGTTCAGCTCTCCAGCTCTGAAGTCATGCGAGGAAAAGGTGGAGGAGATGGGCGTAGATTCGGCACGGGGACGCTTTTATGACATCTCGCATCTGCGTGCTCATTTCCCTATTTAGTTTTATACCAAACAATGTTGTTACAGGATGTTCTAACTTTGAAAGGAAGACAAATGCAGGGCAGAAAGAGAAAAAGAAGGAGTTTGTTCTCCTCAAGCCATGCCAACACACCTGCTACTATTCACTTCAGAGGAAATGGACACTCTGTGGATGAGAGGCTGCTGGCCAGGGGACAAAAACCACCGCAGCTCCAAATTAGAAACAGGAAGAAATGTGGGTAACGCTCCGATTAAAACCGTCTTCCCCACATGGACTCAATATACTCGAGCCCAGCTCCTTCTCTGGAAACCCAAAACCCCACAGCACTATTTTATATCACAGTCAACAAACACGCTGTGTTCGAACGCCGATGGCATTGGCTTTCGCTGAGATGGTCGGCGATGTTTACAAACTCTGCAAATACTCTGCACTCTTATAGAGCGCTTCAGTCGTGCTATATGATTAATGCTCTTATGTGCCATTCGCAGCCTTTTTGCTCTGATCTAAATATTTGGGGAAGTTTTAATGTCTTGCACAACTGCACAACTGTTTTACTGAAAGAATTATGGGATGTCCTGGTACATTCTGTTACACTCGGCTAGAAATGATACTGTGTCCTGCTTAGAAATAATGACTAAAAGGAAGCATTTTCAGCTTTTTGTTTAGTCAATCCTTATCTCGTACCATCTATGAGGAGGCCTTTAAGTGGTGGGTAGGGTAAGATTGGCTAAGATGTTCCCCTCTTTTAATTTTTAAAAGTTGAAAACGAGCCAGGTCTCATGTTGGAGAGCATTTATCAAATGCTTATGCTGCCATTTTCACCTGAAGAACAAATTTTGTGACAATTTATTTATGTTTTTAACCAAGTATTGATTTATTTATTCATGAATTTATATATTTATTTATCCATCTGCCTGTTCTCCAAAGTCAATTTCACAATTTATTTTGAAAGACTTTTGGTAAATAATTGTTTAATAACTGAAAATTAAATGGCATTCATTATTTATATTTATACATTTATATTATATTAATATTTAAAATATTTACAACAAAAACTACTAAAACTATAAATACAATTACACTGAAAAAAAAAAGATTCAAAACACTTAAAAAAGGAAAGATAAACAATATTTCAATGAATTGTCAAAATCTTAGAGCTGTGAAAGATTAACCACATCCAAAATAAAAGTAGATATTGTGTGTATTTATTATTTATCTAAAAATACAAACACATTCATGTATATATTATACATAAAATATGTTACGTTTATATATGAAATATATTTATATATAATATTAAATATAAGAAATATACATAATAAAAAAAACAGTAGAAACATATATTATGTAAAGATAAAACATTTATTTTAGATATGATTAATCATGATTAATTGTTTTACAGCACTATATATTTATACATGAATTGACAGCTGGGATATGTTTATTCTGGGGAGCTTGTTTCTACTCCATATTAACTAAATTAGCAAATTTTTCCCTCTGAATATTTTGGATGATGAATTATCACGTTGTCTTAATCATCTCTGAATTTGTTACAGTTTCAACTGTAAATGCACATGGCATCTTCCCCCATCTTGCTCTTGTGGTGCACACTTTACAGAATTCATTGAGAGGGTCAGAAAAAAGAGAGAGTCAGCGCTTGGCCTTAACCAAACATTCCTGTCCCGTTCTCTCACACATCTGTACGGATATGTGATCTTTCAACCATTCTGTCGGATAGATTCTGGTGTTCGTAATGCACCGCACTAACTTTCCCACAGTAGACTATTAGTGCTGCGCTGCTGTCAACAGGCGGCCGACGGGGACAAATGGGGCGGAACCGAATGAAAGAGGAGACACGAAAAAAGCGATGCACCGAAAGGATGAATTAGGGGGGAAATGAATGCTGAAATATGCCCATTGCCCTTTTGCTTTCACCTCCGACCTTTGACCCCCTGATACTTTCCTCCTTTTTGCCTGACGACCGCTCTCCGGCATTTCCTGCCCTCCTTGTGAACATAGAGGTGTCGACTTGGAGACGCTGAGCCTTAGCGGCATTCGTTGGAATGAATTATGCCGTCTTTATCAGGAAGGTATGCCGAAAAGAGCCAAGTGCTAGAAGGAACCTTAAAAATGAAGGTTCCAAGAGATATATTTCAACCATTTTTGAAACCACTTTTTCTTAATGTAGAGAACATTTTAATATTCTGAAAAAAAAAATCAGCATAAAGAAACTTTTTTGGTTCCTTGGATGTTTAAAGTTCTTTTTGGAGTCAGCAGTGCCAATAAATAAGCTTTATTTTTAAGAGTGACTTTCAAAATGAAAAAGCATGAAAAGTGTGCAAGCATGAAATGTTGCACACGAAACGAGCTTTACTCCTGGTAATAAATCAGTTTTTGACTATAATGTGCTAGGATGCAGTCACTGATGGGGTGGGCTGAAGCAGAGCGCTGGCACTCGTCTCTGCTTTATGATCTTATGGCCAGATGTTTATGTTCCATAGGCTGGAGTGGAAAACTGCCATGACATCAGCCAGAGGACAGCAGGATTCTGGGCCTGGGACAGGAAGTGAGTCACAGGAAGTGAGCTGAGGTGAGGCAGGCAGAAGGCAATCCATCTCTTCTGCACACACACACACACATACAGTTAAGTCTACCTCATCGCAGCCACATATAATGTAAGAAGCAGTTGCATACAAAAGTTTTAAGAGCTTAAGCTGAGGAAACTTTGAAATTGCGCTCAAAAAATATTTAGGCCTAAATTTAGGACTTGAATTGCACACAGCGCTTGGATTACAGTAAACACACTTAAAGGCTTAATGTGATGCATATTTGTCAGTCATACATGAATAAAATGCAATAGTAATAGTACTAATAAATGTAACATGATTTAAATACTCAATAACCAGGTTTATATATTTATCATCAATAAATCATTAAATAACCCTACACATACAGTATATATATATATATATGTGTGTGTGTGTGTGTGTGTATAAAATTTCCCGTTGCACATAGTGAACACAAATGCAAGTCTACATCAATGCAAATTAAAATTTATAGCCACCCATTACTCTAAGACTGGCAGTAAAGATAGTATTTACCGCTCATGTTACTCATCACTTCCAGATGACGTCCGAACAAGAAGCGTCATGCTAATTGGTTGGTATGGCATGACATTACTCATTCTCCGAAGCGCATGGTAGAGTTGGTCTCAAACTGATCGACACTGACTGGTGCCATGAATCAGGCTGGGCTGGGATGCCTTGTGTCCCTGACCAGTGTTGCCTGGTGCTTCATATGTAGCCTGTTACACTAATGGGAAATGTGTGAGGAGGGAATTAGCGCCATACCACCCAGGGTAGAGAACCCTGCCCGCCCTCCAAGGCCCTGCAGCTGGTTGCAACCCCATGTTAATCCATTCTAAGCAGCAGGTTCAAGACAAGGCTTTGCCGTTAGGCCACCAACGGCGAGGTGTGTGTGTCCTTACGAGGACTTTTTCAACACAAACTAGCCTGATTAGGCTGAGTATACACTGAACGCGTTTACTTTTGAGAGAGAATCAACATGACATTGATACAGTCCTTGAGTGTAACTCATTTGCAGAGAAAACCTGGAGCAGATGTATCCGAAAAATCTTCAAAAACATTTTTTCAGCAATATAGCATATTGTATATCAGCCGTTCCATATGTACGGCGAAGCCACCGAATCAGCTGGGTATGGAGCCAGAGGAAAACTTAATGTGAAAGATCAATGCCATCTGCTGCTGGGATGCTAACATCTGTGATGGAGTTGGGATTGCAAGTGTACATCTAACTAGTAATCTTATAATCCATCAAGATTTAGCATTTGCAGGTGAACTAATGCATTTTCTGACTTGTTCTCAATCATCTGCTGCTTTTTTCTCTGGAACGGGCCACATTCTTGTGTTCTGATTCAGATACAAGGTGCTTGTTGTTTGGTGCACTGTGTGTTCTTCTCTGCCTCAGAGCTAACAAGAATAGTAAGAAATCCGAGAAATGTCCAGGTCACCCTAAAATCAATTTGCATAAAAGGATGCCTGTTTTTATGAGCATAATAAAATGGTACTATAATGCAAAATAATATTATGCTCATTCATTAAAAAAGGGTGAAATTATTGTATTATTGAAACATAATAACAAAAAATTCAAACTTAAAAACACCTACATGTATTTTTATTTTTTATTTAATTAATCAAAAATACAGTAAAACCGTAATAATGTGAAACATTATTATAATTAATTATTATTATTTTTATATTTTTTTCCTGTGATGCAAAACTTATTTTTCAGCATCATTACTCCTGTCTTCAGTGGCACATGATCCTTTAGAAAACATTTCTTATTGTTGAAATAGTTTAATATGTTTATTATGGATTTTTCAGGATAGCATTTATTTAAATAGATTTTTTTTGTACCAGTGCCACATTATCCCTTTTTAACTTTTACTTTTATTCAGCATAATGCATTATTTCTGAATGAAAGTGTAAGTATATTACAAACATAACACTTTTCTTATAAAAAGTGAATCACTCAAGAAAATACTAAAATATTTTGTTATATTTTTATTAACATTATTTTCATGTCCGAAAAGGCGTGTGTTTGTGTTTGTGTGTGTGTGATGTTGTACTCATTAGACTATACTTGTGAGGAACCAAATGTCCTCACTTATATAGTGAAAGATGAAAACAACCCACTAGTGAGGACATTTTGCTGGTCCTCACTAAATAAAAATGCTTATAAATCAGTCAAAAGTAGATTTTATGTAGAGTGTCATGCACATATTTCTATGAAGGGTAGGTTTAGGGATAGGGGTCAGGTTGGGGGTTAGAAAATATCATTCACCTGATATTAAATCAATGGAAGTCTATGTAATGTCCTCACAAAGATAGCAAAACAGACGTGTGTGTGTGTGTGTGTCTGTATGCATACAACACATATACATATACATGTATGTATATCTTTCTTGTAACTTACTCCTCTTAATTTGAGGATGAAATGTGACCTGGACACATGTCTTCATGCGATTCACATAAACTCGTCCATTAGTGGAGCCATCCAAACACGACCTTACCTAAGTGCATGCATCACCAAAATTCTTGTAAAGATAGAGAACAGATAGACCACCAACCTCGTCTAGCACTGCGCTACAGCTGCCCTTCAGAAACAAACACCCCAAATATCTCCTTTGACCATCTGTTTACATGCTTGCTCACTAGAGTGTTCCAAACTGAAACATCCTCCACGCAAAGCTTTTATGAGAAACATCAAAATGCTTTCATACACCAATTCACTGTACTGCCATGGTTACCATCAGCCAATAAATGTCAAGAAAAATGACCAAAGTTTACTACAGCAGGTCTCGGGGGAACATGAGCGATGTGGTTTACTGTGAGGGGAAAGAGGCCTGTGTCCCAACAACAAATAGTTCAAGGTATGAGTCGTAGTGTGCTGGCGCTGAATCAGAGCAAACAGTGGATCTGCCATGAGGCCACGAGAGGGTTCTGACTCACTCGGTCTGAGGCACCTGTTCTGTGGGTGTATACATGTGTGTGTTTGAGTGTGTGTGTGTCCATGTGTTTGCTTGTGGGTTTGTGTGTTAGTGCGATGCAAAATGACTTGACTCTATTCTGAGTGAATGCCATGGTTATTAGTGTGCACAACAAATGGTGCATGGGTTTGGGACATATAAAAACAATTTTAGTAGCAATTTATTTATGCATTCTAAAGACAAACACATGTTTGTGCATTTGATTGTCCCGCCAGATAGAAAACCCACTCATAAAGAACAAAGAGATTTTTTTTGCTCATTCCTTTTAACTAATTCAAATGAGTTCATGCAACACAAATATTTTGTCACTTTAATTTCTTTGGGTTTAATTTATGTTACTTATGTCGGTTAAAAAGTCTGAATTTGGTATTCTACAGTTTGATGCCTTAATTCAGAGCAGACACTCTTAAATTCATAATTTCATGGCATTAAATATTGAATGCAGTGCAAATACAAATATCTGCCTAAATATCTAAACATCCTTAAATCCGCATTTACTTGAAATGCAAAATAAAGTGAGTTTATGAATACATGAACAAACAACAAGCAGATCGACCATTTTACTTGTTTATTTTCATTTATTTATTTTTTCTTGGTTTAATCATACACTTTCTTCATTTTGATTGTAATACTCTAGTTGGATGCAGCACTATTCAAGACATTTTCAAATAGATTTTACCAGGTTTTCCTTTTTTACTGTTGTCGTTGTATTTTTGGATTTGGAATTTAAAAGCAATGGAGATCATATCTGTTTTTAGTAATCTAGTAGTCTGGTACTCTAGTGTTCACTCTTTCCTTTAATATTGACATATTGTTCCCTTTAATTTATTGCTTAAATTGCATTTACTTTGTTTCAAACGGTCTTAAAACGTTTTCAAAGTTATTTTTAGTACTTAAGGGGAAAACAAAACCCCAGTCGTGAATTTGAAGCACAAAACGAGGATTTGTAAAGAAAAATGTAGGGGGGACTGGCTTTCCTTTGCTAAAGTAAGAAAATGTTGTTTCCTTTAAAAACTACATTTCCCAGAGGCACACGCATGATGCATACATCCGCGCATGTTATTTCATGTCTTCCAAAGTGTAGCGGCTATAACCCATTTAAACCCATTTCTAAGCTTGGAGGGGTCTGGATAATTTTTATTATAGGCTAACTCCAATAGGATTTGTCTAAAAGATGCTTAAAAGGTGAGTGAAAGACAGGACAATTATCATTTTTTGGGTGAACTATCCTTTTAATTCCCTCAGGTTAAGTATGTTTTTATATTTTTAAAATAGGACTTGTGTTCAGTCTGATTTTTTTTCACACTTTAGAAGTGTGGGTTGGCACCTAGTGTTGTGGGTGCCAGATTGTTTCAATATAAGTCTGTTGGTTCTTTTATCATATTCCAGTTTTATTTTATTTTATCACATCCAACTGCGCAAAACGTTTGTGAACAAACCGCACAGTTTGAGGAATTATATTAGGGTTTGTTCATTTCTAACCCTTAGTATGAGCAACAGAAGTGATGCTGGCTTTAGCAAACACCACTAACTATAGAAAAGAAATGATTTCCAGGGTTTCTGATGGAAAATACAGGTGGCAACAAGATTTTCCAGTGACACTTCTGGTCAGCTTAACCAAAGCGAGAAAAGCCTTGGCTCTGTAGCAATGAATCCATCTCAAAGATTTTGTGTCGGGTTAACTGGTTGATGTGCAAATAATCTGCTTTTCCAGGAGCCGAAGTGGAAAAAGCACAAACAAACAGAAGACTTCATAAATACAACTGAGTCATTTCCTAACATTTAGCTGGCCTGGCCTTCATATACACACACATAGGGCCTCTATTCCGTCCCGTTTTCCAAAAAACCAACCCCCTCCTCGCTCACACACACAATAAAATCTAATAATGTAATAGAATAATGTGTTCTTTAAAGAGACGTAAGAATTAGACCCATCATTTCTGGGTTTGTCGGTCACTCTGGAAAAGTCATTTCTGTGTGTTTCTTTCCTCTTTCAGCAACATGTGGATGCGTGGCTTTTTGATGTGTTTTGAGCTGCTCCGTTTCCAAGTGTGCTGGACGTCATCGTACGGACGCTTCACAGAAAGGCGTACTGAACCTCCTCTCAAATTAGCGTGCCGCTGTGGGATAACAAAGGCCTTCCGATCCGCCACAGACCCTGTCCGAACTTCAGCGTCCCTCTGGCACACGGCCAGCAGTCATATTCCAGCTCTCCCGGGTTCCCCTCATCAAAGGTACACGCTGCATAGTTTCCAAACGCCGACCGCCAGAAATCTGGAAATCGGATTCTGATGCTGCATGAATCTGGTCAGAGGAACTACAGATACTTTCGGTGTGGTTTGCACTCAGTGAGACAAATCAAATTACTGCTCCTTGCCAAACTGAATCCCTCCCAACCAATGGCCAGACTGATGCTCGCAAAGCCATATGGTTGTATTTCCCGACCTTTTTTGATGCTTTAAAAAGAAAATTGGATGGACCGTTCTGTTCACGAAGGTGCATCTTTACTCAACATGTCATTGTAAAGTTGAACTAAAACAGTATGAGTTTATATTGCAATTTTTAAAGGAAGATTTTTGTTTTAGACATCAGTGAGTAGTTAATAACTAGTTTCAGTGTTGTTTCTATAAAACAACTTTTTTGTGAATGGCAACCATCCAATGACCAAGGTCATTTCTGCTCTAGAGTAACTTTTGAACTATGAAATTTAAAATTCAAATGTAAATGTTTTAAAATATATATAAATTTATGGAAGTGAAAAGTTAATGCAAATAAAAATATAAAATTGTACAAATTTATATATATTTAAATGTAAAAGAATAACCTTTGAATTATGCAATTACATGTTTTATGTTTTAATTGAAAACATTCAAGCATTATTAAAAATGTTATACTGTATATACACTGTAAAAAATGACTGTGATTTTAACGGTAAAAAACTGTGAAAATGTTATGGAAAATAACCTGTTAAATGGTTAATGGTAAATTCCTATAAAATTTACAGGGAAACACCGTAAAGTGACATTCCCAGGATTCCTTGCATTGTTTTTAAATTTTGTTTGAATTTGATGTTTTTTCTTTGAAATAATTGACCTTTCGCAAAACCCCGCCCTAAAACGGCCATTGTCCAATCACACATCCTAGCAACGGTTACTAAGTAAGCAAGGTCCGTCA
>JAUCMS010000045.1:15832733-15854623 GCA_032357445.1 Enteromius radiatus
CAGTCCGTCATTGTCGGTAAGCTTGACGGGCTAGCAACAGTAACTAAGGGGGGTGTGGCTTTTGCGAAAGGTCAATTATGTTTCTTCTTAGATTTTTGTATCAGTTATGTTTATCAGGATAGTATGTTACATGTAATGTTGTTAAATGAATGTTTATTGCACATATCACTTTAATAATTCTTACCATGATGGTGTTTAGTGTTTGTGTGAATGATGCTGAGCTCCTTCTATATATGTTACTATTTAAAAGCTACCTGTGATGAGCTTTGATTCATTATGTGCATTTGGTAGTTATTAGTGTATTTCAAAGGTACATAATAGATTTCACTACTTTATTAGGTTGGTATATTAACATTATATCAGTTATTATTTACGTTTAAATTATGGTATTTAACTGTAAATTTAACATAAAACTGTAAAACAAAAATATTGTTACTGTATTTTTCACAGTTGTATTCTGGCAATCACAGGTGCTAGTTTTTTACCATAAATTTTATGGATTTTTGTTTTTTTTTACAGTGTACAGTGCCCTCCACTAATGTTGGCACCATTGGTAAATCTGAGCAAAGGTGGCTGTGAAAATAAATCTGCATTGTTTTAGAAAGAACTTACAATATTCTAACCTACCATTGAAGTAAAACAATTGAAAATAGGGAGAAAAATTCATGATGAAATAAATGTTTTTCTCCAATACATGTTTGTCACCCAATTATTGCTACATCCTTTTCCCAAAATAACAGCTCTGAGTTTTCTCCTGTAATGCCTGAAGAGTTTGGAGAACACCTGATAAGAGAAAAGAGACCACTCCTTCATCCAGAATCCTCCAGACCCTTTAGATTACCAGCTCCATGATCATGATGGTGCTTCCCCTCTTTAGTTCACTTCACTCATAAGGTCAAAGGTTTGGGACAGCCATGGCGAAAGCTTCATTTTGTGCTCAGTGACTAATCCTTTTGTTTAGTTTGATGTTTGTTTTGGATTATTTTCCCAAAGGAAGACCCAACATGTCCCATTCTAAGATTTCTAACAGAGTCAGTGAATTATTGATTTTTATCTGTTGGTATTTGATAGAATCCATGATGCCAGCTGAAATATAGATCCACAACATCAAAACACAGCTGTATACTTCATTGTACACATGGGGTACTTTTTATCCCTGTGTTCATCAAACCCATCTTGAGGGATTGCTGCTAAAAAACACATTTTTTGGTTTCATCTAATCATAGAAGCCAGTCTCATTTGTAGTTCCAGTCCTGTCTGACAGCTGAACATGCTGGAGATGTAGGGGCTGATTGACAATTTTATATTTGGTTTTCGTACCCTGAGACTAAACTATTTTCTGCGATTCTTCAGTTGTGATCCTTGAAGAGTCTTTAGCCACTCAAACTCTACTCCTCGCCGTGTATCAGGATGACAGAGACACACGTCCTCTTCCAGGCAGTTTCCTAACATTGTATGTTGATTGGAAATTCTTAAATTATTTCCCTGATGGTGGAAATGGACATTTTGGACAAATGGACACTGCTTTAGCTCTTTTCTTAAAGCCACTTGACTAATTTGTGAAGCTTAATCATCTTCTGCAGCATATAAGAAATGCATTCTTTGTTTTTTTTCATTGTGTTGATGATTAAGGGATTTTGGGCTTTGTTTTCCCTCCTATATATATCCTATATATATTTCTGTGAAACAGGAAGGCAGATTGTCTCAATTTCAATTGTTTTAATTCAATGATAGGTTAGAATTTTGTAAATTTTTTGAACGAAAGATCAAAAGAATAAACCAGGTAGATTTATTTTCACAGCCAACTTTTCTCAGATTTACCAAGGGTGCCAATATTAGTGGAGGGCACTGTGAATATATTATATATATTTGAATGTGTGATATTAAAAATATAAATAAAAATGATTTATATATTTTATATATATTTAAATGAAAAAATTTAGAAAAAAAATTATATATAGAGAAAATATAAAACAAGGGCACATTATTTAAAAAAAAATGCAAAAAATTGAATTCAAGAAAATTGCCTTTAAAGTTGTCCAAATGATTTTTGGCATAAAAGATTTTGACCCATACAATGTATGTTGGCTATTGCTAAAATTCTATCCGTCCGACTTAAGCTTCTGTGGTCCAGGGTTACAGATATACTAATATTTATTTGAATTTTAGATTTTATCTCCTCCGCTAGATGAATAATAGGGACTTTATTTTTTACTTTTTTTTCACTTGGCCAAGTTAAGGTACGTCCATGTGAATCCATATGCCACTGATGTAGTTGTTTGGCAAATGTGAGGAATGAAATGTTTTATGGCTCTCTGGAGTGACCCTGACCCCGCTCTAGTATTCCCCTGATCTCTTGGGTAGTAAGAAGTCAAAGGGTTGGCCCTTGTAGGCTGACAGAACAGGACGGACGAGGGGAAATGCATGTTAAATGTGAAACATGGCAGGGGAGTTGTATTGCCATACAACTCAATTAAAGCTTTATGGACTCTTTAAAGACAAACCATTAAATCTAACACTCCCTGAGAATGTTCCCCTACTCTACGAGTGCTTGGGATGGAGGAAGTCAGCTTTTACCGTTGCATGAAATGTAATTTTCATTAAAAGCATTCATTCTGGGGTTTTTCAAAGAAAACAGTTCCTTCTAGGGCTGAGTGAATATCTGGTGAATAGAAACCACAAAGGCTGTTGAGTTTTTCCATACCAGCGCTGCGGTTTGGTCTATACAATGACAAACTAACGTAGCAAGAAATAGAAAACTTTTGGATAAACTTCAGATTGGAAAGAAATAGCCAAACACACATAATTACGCTAAAATCAAAGCCGCTCAACCCTCAGTGGGCTCCAGGGTCATTGTGATGTATTATTTAGAAAACACATTTCAATGTTTCTGCATGAATATTTGGGTACCAGTGCAGTAGTTTCCTATAAAACTACATCACAGAATTACACTTGATCGCACATAATTACATCTGAGCTTCTGATGTGTTCCAGATTGATCCATTGTTGGACAAACTATCTAATGGATGTCAGTGGTAAATCTATTTAAAACTAAAATAATAACTTGGTCAATATATTTTTGGATTCACTTCACCATAGTTGACAGCACCAAAAACTCCTCTAATATGATTATTCATACTTATAAAACAACTTGTACGTTTCTTTTTAGATTAAACACTTAATTAAGAAACACCCTAAACAAAGTTTTGGAGAGAAAAAAAAAAAAGAAAGCATATTTTGAATGTTCTACAGATATCGTGTAATGCCTGATTACCGGATTAAACTCTGTCCAGGTTTCTTTTTTGAAGATTATCAGGTCAACACATCTTTATAGCTACCTGACTAATAGCTAATTATAGTTAAAGTAGCTTAAGTAGGTGCATTTTCTATCATTTTTGGCTACCCTTTATTTTTATAGTGAACTTTTGACATTCTACTGACTTTGCAAATACATATCAACTAACTCTTATAGTATAAGTAGACTGATAGGTTAGTAAGTTGACATACTTGCAAAGCCCATAGTCTACTAATACAATAATGGTCGGTAACTGACGTAGTTTAGTTACATTGGACTATCAAAATAAAGTGTACCCATTCTTTCTTTATGTTAATATTAAAAATTTATTCATAGATTGTGTCAGTTGAAAGTCATTACAAAATGATATTGACTTCAAACTTATCTGAAGCACTATTTATATTGATTACTGGTTTCTGGCATGTCTCTGATTTTGTGCCTACTTGATTCTTAAGGCCCGGTCACATTAAGAACAATTACTATAATTATAATTAGATCAGCTTCCACATCAATGCACAACAAAGTTGTGTGTTTTATTGTCTATCAACTGAAAAATAATCATTCTGAAAGTGATTCCAATTTTATTCCAGTGTCATTACCATTATAGCTTTGCTATGGATTTCCCTATTCTAAACAATTATTAAAACTTAACTTTAGTCTCTGGTGTGAACAGGTCTTTACTCAATCAGACTATCACCTTTTTGCACGAAATCCAGAACTGCATAAATAACCACTGGGTCTATGCAACATTGTGTTTGTAATATCATCACTTTTAAAGAGAACTTCTTCATCCATGGTTTATTTTTTGGTTTCAAAGAATGTATTCCCAGATGCACACTGAATGAAGATCATATATTTTTTTCATGATAAATACACATCATTTACAAATAAAGTGGTTATGCAATAAATACATCATAAAAATCTGAGCATTATACTTCATGTGCAATTGCACTCATTTTGAAATGTTCATGGGTCAGGAAAATAACATCTTCAAAGCCACTGGAAAAAGCAAGCACTCTCATTAAAATATTTATTTTCCCATTTTCTTTTTCAGTCAACATAAATATATTCATATATATTTCTTTTCTTCCTCCAAAATAGCTCTTTGAACGCTCTTTTTGCATAAATAAAAGTCTTCATTGGGGAGATCTCATCGGCACCCGCAGCCCTCCACCACCATGTCCTGGTAGTTTTTGAGAATGACTTTCTCGTACTCATCCAGGTACAGCAGCGATATGGGACTGAGCTCCGTCGGGACGCAGCATGCTCTGGGTATATTGGAATTGACAGAGTTCACCAGCGTCTGGACGATAGCGTGATTGGTGGAGTTCAGGTGGTCCGACAGCGGGAAGGGACACTCTCCGTGGCAGTAGAAAGCATGGTAGCCCGGGGGCGCCACGATCCACTCGTTCCATCCCACATCGCTGAAGTCCACATAGAGAGCGTGCCGCCTGCAGTTTGTGCGCTGCTGCTTCCTGCGCTGCTTCGGCCTTTGCCGGGCCTGCCGCTTCTCTCGGTTCGAATGCAGGACGGCGGAGCCCTGACCATCGTGACTGTAGGTCACCAGCAGAGGGCGGGCCTGCATCCATGAGTCCTCGTCCCCATGAAGGGAGCGACTGACCCTCACGTGCCTCCTCCGGTTCCTCTCGACCTCCGCGGATCCTTCCAACTCCTCGGGATGGAGCACCTCCACAAGGAGGCCATGGTTGTGCTGGGATTCACGAGCCCAACGAGCCACGGCCGAGCCCACGTCGAAGCTCTCCCAGCGTGTGTGAGAGTCCTGCACCAGACGGGTATCGAGAAGTCTAGTAATAGGCTCTTTAGAAGGGGCCAGTGCTGGCCTGAACACCTCGTAAATGTTAATTCGGTGGAAGCCGCTCACACCAGCCTCACCAAGAACCTGGTCCCTGAAAATGCGCAGCTCTGCGGCCGTGAGCAGCTCCTCAGTGGGAACAGAGGTAAGGTTGAAGAAAAACTGCTGCGTTGTTTTTCCTTTCAGGCTGGACAGTGCCTCAAAAGCCTCTGGAATGGCAGAAGAAAGAGAGTGTTAGGATCGTGTCGACGACAAAAGAATACTGTTGGATTCTGAAGCACTTCAAGCTGAAACCTGACATTTTTGCTTTGACTCTAAATAGGATTTTCCACTCAGCATTTTCTCGTCTGGCCTGAGTGAGAGATTATACGGTAGAACCAGGTGTTAAAATGAAAGGCCGGCTGCAAGCGCGAGGCTGTTTGTGTGGCTGTAGAGTGACAACATTCTCTTGTTTCCAAGTCTTTATTGAATAAAGGTTGCAATCAGCAAAGGAACAGCTACTCCTACGACTCAATGCCCTAAAATAAAACGCTCTCAGACCAAAGAGCTTGCTTAATCTCTTTTGAAAAGAGACGTTTTGGAAATTCCATTCCCAATAATCCAACCTATCTGCTTCATAATAACAAAGAGCCTACAGAAGATAAGCATGCTTTATTTGATGTGGGAAAGCCCGGCTCTTTCTTTCCCTCGTTCTGTCTGTCTGTCTTTCTTCACCTTTTCCTTTTTCTCCCAGTCAATCCGTCTTGAGGGGGAGTGACTGCGAACATGTTGGGGCTTGCCGAAAGCAGTCAGCCACAGTTATGAGTGTATTGACATTCCTAATTTCTGTTTGTACGTTATGCCAAAACAGCAAATCGTACAAGTCGTACATTTATGACGGCTAAGTTTGAAAACCGACTGCATATCTCGGCTGAGGATCTCAATGTCATATCAGTGTTATTTCAGCGGGGCCTTATTGGATGGAACTTTAAAAAACGATTACATAATATTACGTCGAAAACCTTTTGAGGGATGTATAATAAAAATCCAGTCAGGTCTTTAACCACAGAGTTCACCAAATTAAAACAATGAGAGAAGCCTGAGGCATAGGAGGTGCTCGATTACTACAGAGGGCACGAGAAAAGCCTCATTTGGAGTAAACAAGAAAGACATTTAATAGAAATGCTTAGACTGTTTGTTATAACATGAGCACAGAAAAAGCATCCTTGTTTGCAGTGTGTCAGCTCGACCACTGGATGTCATCCATCCGAATCTGTGCCATTTTACAGGGCCGCCTAAACAGCCTGTAATGACTCTCGAATGAATCCCTCCTCCTCTCTTTACCACAGTACAGCAAGTTAGCGTGATTTTTCCTGCGTTGCCATGAAACTATATTGAAATGTTTCTAAATTGTGTGCTATAGTTTATGCTGACCTCTAAACAGACTCCACAAAGAAGACTTCATGAACGAGGCCAGTGACTCTCACAGGCTCAACTCTTCCAGAGCAAGAGAGGGCATGTTTCAGGACTGTTTAAATCAGATAACACGCCTAAAAGAGACTTAATTGACATGCCACCTGATCACACTCGGGTTGATTACATTATAAAAAAAAAACAGATTCTGTTTCTAGAGAATTCAAATCTGACCATTCAACAAGGCCACCCACAATCCCCCAACAGGCTCAAGCAGTTAGGCTAGAATTACCCGGGCATGTGATAAAGAGTTGAGCAAAGCTAAACACACACACACTCACACGGTCTCTGTACGGAAGGTGGTGCAGAAACAAGTCCCCCCCCTCACTGATGGCTCGAAAACATCAGTGACAGAAGTTGATGGAGAACAGCAAAACTACTATCCTGGATTTCCTCAGAAGGCCTGTTACTGTTATCTGCGGATTCTTGGAAAATAACTAGTGCATGAACTCCATACCTTGTCTAGAAAACTACTCTAAGTGTACTCAGACACTATCAATTATTTGCAGCAAAGTCACCGTTAGGACACATTTTTTGCTTCCTTAATAATAGTGAGAGCTGTTTGTGGAATGTCACTAGTTTCCAAATGGTTGCATCACACCATTCCTTGGAATTTTAGAAAGTTTTGAGAATAAACAAACATTCAAACTGAAAATTAGAATTTTCACATTTTCATTTCAAATACAGCTGGAATATTTACAACAAAAATCACACCTCACCTTCGTGATGAAAGCTTCGTATTGTGTTGGCTCTGCTGGCCGCCCGTTCCACATGCTTTCCCATAGTGCTCCTCGGGCGCCGGATGTTCGGGTCATCATTTTCAGAGTGCATGTAATACAAGTCCAGCATGTACTGAGGGACCACCGCCGATTTGCTCGGCGTTGGTCTTCGCTTCAGTCCAAACATGTTGAGCAGCCGTAGCTCAAACTCATTCAAAAAGTTAGTATCGGATCGCTCCGGCATGTGTCTCCCCGAATCACTGTATTTCCGCCGGTCGATCTCGGGAATGAGTCCAGCGGCACCTCCCAGCAACACCTGACCGAGCAACAGCACCGTGAGAGCGTAGACCACGGCGACCATGATCAGTCAGTTCCTGTGAAGATGAAATGCAAATTGACCATTTTTACTCTTGGGATCATTTTATAGGTTTAAAAAACAGCATTATGGCATAGGAGAACCTTTTTAGGTTCCAAAAAGAACTTTTTATTTTCTGGTTTAAAGAAGCTAGAAACTAATGCACTGATCTGAAGAACTTTCAACAGTTAAAAGCTATTTTTACCATTATTTTATCCTTTAAAGAACATTTTTCCTATGGAAAAATACACAGTGTATTTCTTGCCCCCCTGGAGCAATCAGGTGTTAAGTGCTTGCTCAATGGCACAATGGGTCATAAGATCACCCCTAGATATAGGTCTGAACCCCCAATCACTCTTAGAAGTTAAAGGTTTGTTTGGTTTTTATGGAATACCTGTTCCTTTAAGTCCTAAAACACTTGAATAGCAGCCCAGAGCTCCAACCACTTATATGCATGGAAAAGATCCCTAGCCACATTCAACCTGCAGCTGCCTCAAACCACAGACATATCTAGATCTTTTGGAGATGTCTTTGAGGCGATGAACACACACGCACGCAAAAAGATTAAGAATAATATCCCTGCCGCAGGCAATATTATAATAAGAGATTGATCTACGGTGAAAACGCGAGACTCCAAAGAGGATGTCAGAAAAACGGGATGAAACAGGAAAGAGTGAATCAAAAGAAATCGAAAGAAGGGAGACATGAAGACAGCAGACATGGAGTCTGCAATTAAAGGGAGATAAGAGAGCAGTGTCTGGGTGGGGGTCTGTCTTTAGATCATGAAAGGAAAGTCTTCAAAAGGACTGAATGTCTAGCAAAAGACGTTTCGCTGAGGGAGAGGCAGAGTTGTGAGGCTACAGGTGGTAGATCTTACGCAAAAACAACTCAAGCAACAAAGACGACAAAGAGATCTGATGATAAGGAAGCAGAGAAGCGTTTTCTTTTCATTTGCACATACCTTCTGACCTTACAGACTGTATGAACCTCTATGAGGTGATACGTAATGCACTGAGCAAAAGAAATGTCAAAAACACTCGCACTGTTTGCAAAACTTAATATTAAAGAAATAAGTTGTAGCGTTACCGAAGGAGGAAGCGCTGTGGCCGGTCTGCGTTCCCGTCGTCTCTTAAATTCCTCATGAATTCGTGTTTTAATCCACAAGCGTTTTTTTATCCCACGACAGAGAGTCGCCGCAACTCAGGTCGCCTCTTCTTGTTCATACTTGAGCAACACTTCAAACTAGACTGCCCTAAACTCTAATGAAGTGCGCAAACGCTTAGGTCAAAGAAAGCAGCAATTCCAAGAGTGACAGCTCGAGTTCGCAAAGTCCTGGATCTGTCATTTTTCGCCGAAAAATTGTGATCAGCAGAAGTTTTGGGAGACCGCTTGGAGACTCATCCCTGCGTGCAGCACGCGTCGCGTCTATGCCATTGATTGGAGTGCTTCGCTCCGCGAGCGCGAGTCTTTGAGTTGTCTGGTGATGTCACAGTGACTGTCATCATTCAGGTCCATTGAAACTCTCCATTCAAACGTTTGAACATGCCCACAGTTGCGTGATGATTGATCGAATTTGTCTTTGCGCATATTCATTCTAAACTGAAAACATGTTTGTAATTTCAACGGAGAAAGAATGTAAATGTGGCTGAGTTAAACGTGTAAACACGAAATAACCTTCTATAATACGGTGAAAAGTAATATTAGATGTTGAAATGAGCATGTTCAAACTTTATAATGTCAAATGTCCCTAAATATGATAATAAATAGTATACTGTCAGGCATGGAACCGATTATAATGTCTAAGCCTACACATATTGGAAAATAGGAGAGTGGTGTAGATAATAAATAATTTCCTTTTTTTTTTTTAATTTTGTAATTGCAATATATTGGCTGTGAAATATTTATTATATATAAATATTTAGTATATTTAGTTTCAAATTGACAGTGAATATTCTTTTAGATGTATAAGCCTAAAAAAAAAACATGGGCTAGTTATTTCTTACTTCACTTCTCAACACAACAGCTTTACAGAAAATATTGCCTGAGGATAGAAAAACACAAGATAGCCCCCATTTATGGCCCCCTGGGAGCCCCTGGTCCCCGGATTTAAAAACCCATGTGTTATAAGAAAATATGTAAAAGTATACATTTTACATACATTTTGAACTTTATGATGCCAAAACAGTCCCAAATATGTGATTCCCTTTGATGTAATATAAACACATCTATATCTGCATGTATAAAAAGCCATTAATAATGTGCAAAAAAAATTGTTGTGTAAAAAACAAATAATAATAATTTACTTTGATTTTGCTAAAACCGTAAAAATTAATTAAAATATTGCCTGGAAGATATTATTTTTCTTTCACATCGACTAATATATAGTATAGTATAGTAATATATAGTATATACTAATATATAGTAAATATTTTAAATTATGTAAACATTTTAAATTAATTTCAAAATGTTCTCTATATATTTTTGTCCCACTACTTTTATTTATTTATTTTAAAACAGCTTTATAAAAAATATTACCTAAGGCAACAGAAAAAAAAACAAGATAGCACCCCCTTGGTGCCCAGTTTTAAACCCCCTGGGTTAAAAAAAAAATATGTGTGATTGTCCTGTATAACAGTGTAAAAATATACATTATATTTTGCTACTTTATTTTATATATTATACTTTACACACTATATATACATCTATCCAAAACAAAACTTGCGTCACAAATAGTTCACACCTTGGAGGTGTGAATCACAGTTAGATCCCAAGCAGACAAGGCTTTAGTGAAGCGTTTCTTCACTATTTGAATAACAATGATCTGTGTGTATCGACTGGTGAGGTGTCTATTACGCAACAGTGTGTTTGTTTTGCATAAATAAGTTCTACCTTTTCTCTTGAATCCAGGTAACATACTTTATTATAATAAGGCTAATGCCTTTTGAAGCATGACATGATATTAACCCATACTGAGAAGATGATACCTTTGGCCATTCGCGAAGAAGCTAAATCCCTGGTTATCATTGATCAAGATGTGTTAATGGCTGGTTTAAATCTTGTTTTACGACTGGATTATGCTCATTAGCAAGAGTTTGCAAATCCAGTGCCCTTTGCTCTCTCAGACCAGGGGGTATATAAGTGACCTCCTCTCCTGACTCCCAATTCAGATCAAGTAAACAGAGAGAGAAGCGTCCTTTTAATCCTTTTAATAACACAGATATTTAATTCAGGTTTTATTTATAGGCTATAATATATTTTTTTGTTCTCCGCAGAAGCAAGCAGGCTTGCCGTGGATGTCAGATGTCACGACCGAGGAACGTCAGACTGAAACCATAACTATTAGACAAATCCGTGGACGTCTGGTTAGTCAACAGCATATATGTAAAAGGAATCCGCATATGAAAACCCCTCATTGGTTACAAGTATTCATTTCAATTATGTGTTGATGGCAAGTTTGTTTTGACAAAAGCAGCTGGGCCATTGAGCTGGGAGAGACAGCAGTAGATTAAACCCCATTGAGATCAAAAGATATCTTTGTGTGCTTCCAAGACAATAACATCTTATGAGGGATAATCCCTGGATCATCCACTTAGCAATTAAAATACACCGATGCATTCCATTCCTCAGGTGATACTGGTCTCTACCAGTCTCCGCCAGTAAAAGTGAGCTGGGTGCACAAATCAGATGATCACTTAAACGATTGCAGATAGCTTTCTGGAGTGCTAGTTTAATAAGGAATATGTAGCCTGTTAAAGTTGCAGTAAAAACATTTATGTGCTTTTATTCTCATTTGCCGCTCCCCTAACGTTCACCTTGTTGCCTAAACAGTAGGTCATGAACATAGTGCTCTAAGCTCTCCTTTGGCCAAAGGTGCTTTAGATTCAGGGATAACACTTCACAATGCATGTTAAGTAGCCTTAATTACTCAAAATAAGAAAACCATGGAAGAGTGAAAAGAATGTTTATCTTTGCCTTATTGTGTACCGTGTGGGCTGAACCAAGGCGAGAAGGTCTGCTGGTGTGGAGGGAGGTGTTTGTGTGCTTCAATTTTGCCCCAGTGCCCCATTAAAAAACCTAAAGTCATTATCTAATGAATTGATGGTTGATCTAATTATTCTCTGATTGGATGAAATGTTATCTTTTAAATTCCATCTCATTATTTGCTTAAAGTTATCTGTTTGGTTCTCTAAATGGCTGCAGCCTGTGGGTAAAGATTCCGCTCTAATGCTTGCTTTACCTGGAATAACGTCACCCATTTCAAGGACAAATGAAAAATTGACCAGTGTGAAATATTGTGCTTATGCTTTCAGGGGCTTTGCAGGATCTTTGATCCGAGGCTTGGAAGAGCAGCGACCTTTAACTTTTCCTGCATTAAACTTTAAAGATCATTTCTATGTTTGGAGCCGTGTGCTGGAAGTTGTTGCTTTGGTCTGGTAAGCCAAATATAAAGGTTTTTTTTATGCTGAAACAAACCTGATTTTTTTTTTTTTTTTGAGAGAGAGATGAGAGTTTGGCGGGCAATGCTTGGATTTAGCTTTTTAAGTTATATTTATTTATATTTATTATGGCCACATTTATTTGTTTAAAAATATTGTAAAACAATAATATTGTGAAATATAATTACACCTTTAAACAACCGTTTTCTATTGTAATATATTAAAAAAATTAATTTATTCCTGTCATGTTGTCACACCGTCACCTTATTCAACTAGACGTGACGCATGAAAACTGAATTTTTAACATCATTATGCCAGAAGTGTTACATGATCCTTCAGAAATCATTCTAATATGCATTCATTGTCATTATCAGTTGTGCTATAAATAATAAATATTTGTTAATATATATATATATATATATATATATATATATATAATTTTTTTATAATTGCAGCCTTGGTGCAAGAGACATAGAACATAAAAATCTTAGTTATTCCAATGTTTTGGCCACCAGTGTAGGGATATAAATATACTTAATTATATATATATATATATTTAATTGAACAGATATATTTTTTAAGCCAATAGGGATCACCAAATGGAAAAAGAAAAGCAATATTTTGAAAGTAGCAAAAAGCCACAGTTTTTTTTTTTATTTTACTTTGAAGCAATTTTCATCAGAAATTATTATTGAATTTCCAAAATAGTTGATATAAATAGCAAGTTGAATCAGACAAAATGCTTTTGCATGGGGAACGTTCAGCTCTCAAGACTTTTTATCTTCTGCTTATGGTCACTTTAATTCTGTTTTCAAATCCCAGACAATTTAAACCTGGCAACCCTGAACTCAGAACAACAGTCAAAGAATTTCGGTTTCTTAACCATCACAGCTATTTCAATATGCACAAAGCTGCCTGCAGAACGAAATCTGAGAATTCCGCCCACAAATCCTCTTGACTCCATCCCAAACCTCCGTGAGTGTAGTACATGGGGTTTTGTCAGTCATCTGTCTGCATGGATGAATCAAGCAGCATGTTATTGAGCGCTCCGGCTAACCGATGAAGAGCAGCCATCATTAAGGAGCATCAAAGTGCCAGAGCGTCTCTCCTCTGTCCTCCATCGGAGCTGAGTGGAGCTTCTGTCATCACCTACATTCCATGGGTCTGTCTGGGAAAAGGCACGGAGATGACTCTGCAGATTGAGCCCCTTACATTGTGCTAACAGTTGTTTGGCAGAATGCTACACTACACATTCCACTGGTCACGGGACGAGTTTGTCTTTGGTTCCCTTAAAATCTGACCTGGACCACCACCATGAGTCTTAATGATGGGTAGAACCCCACCAGACATTTCAAGCTAACATGACAATGTGTCATTGTTTTCATTCTGTATCCCTTGAAGCTTCACGCTAAAGTCTTTTTGAATGTCATCACCTATATCAAAAATGTAGTAAATATTTTGTGTTAAATATTACAACAATTAAAAATAACTTTGCTATTTGAATATATTTTAAAGTATGATTTATTCTTGTGAAGGAAAAAATGTGTGTGTGTATATATTATATTAGTAATATATTAGTGCTGTCAAACGATTAATTACAATTAATCTCAAATAATCGCTTTCAAAATTTCTTTACATAATATATGTGTGTAATGTGTATATTTCTTATGTATATATAAATCCAAACACATGTATATTTTCAAGACAAATATGTTTATATATAAATATATATATAATACATACTTAGACAACCACACACAAATTTGAATTTGAAACCAATGACTGTGTCATAATATTGCTCTAGGATACAGATGTATACTTTGCTTTTCGGGCTAAAGTTCTCTGAGTCATAAATACACTCTCTGTACTTTTCAGAGTTATATTGATGGATTTATTGGACTATATAGTGCTATATTTAGCGCTGGAAATCCTTCTAAGACAAGACAGCAATTATAGAAATATTAAAATGGATAGTAACTGTCTGTCTAAGAACAAAAGACAGACAGTAAAGTTCAAGCAAATTATTAAACAAGTGCAGGTTAGACAGGCTTTCATCACAGTTTTACTCATTTCCAAGAAAATGTATCATCTCTAAATGTTTTATATGGCAATTTCATAATGTTGAGGTGCAAGGAGTTTTGCTCTCTTTGAAACTTTTTAAGGAACAGCAACGGAATTTTGTCATTATCTTTCTAGAATCATCATAAATTTCTAGAAATGTTATTTATTTTCAGGAGCACAAAACTAGAATTTTTTGACAAATCTTTATGCATCCATTTCCATGCGTCACTTCATAGTGACCACATCTGTCAAGGCCAGAAAAGCACCATAAAAGTAATAAAAGTGGTCCATATGACTCACGTGATACATCTGACGTCTTTTGAAGTCATGTGGTAGTTTTGTGTGAGCAGTAGACCATTTATTTTTTTAATTAAAAGCTTCCTTCCTGTCATTGCTTTCAAATACAATGCCTATATGATTCAGGTTGGACATTGATAAATTTGGTCATCTACATTTACATTTAGTCCTTTAGCAGATGCTTTTATCTAAAGTGACTTACAAATGTCATCACTAAAGAAACTGGTTATTATACACGCCAATAAGTACATATTACTGCAGCTTCCAGAAGAAATGAACACTAGAGGCAGTAAAACTTGTACACATTATATTCTTTTTCACACAAGTTAACAGAGTTTCGATAGATAAAGTGTTATTTTTTAAAAGAATATTATATGATTTCAAAACAATAATAATATATCCCGGGAGATTTGGAAAATTATGCTTTTATACATTAGCATCATGGTAGGTTTGTTTGGTAGCTCACGGAGTACAGAGATGTACTTGAGAGGCGAGGAGCTCTGGTTTGAATCCCACATAACTATTCAACATAACAGTTAATATCTGGATGAACGGAAGTTGAAATGCCTTTTTATATCAGTTTTGCGTTTGTTAACACTATCAAGTTGGTTTAGGGTTGGATTCGGCGTAGGGCATATTTCCAACATGATAGATTATTAACTTTTAGCGACAGTCCCCGGATATGTAACGTAATAAAAACACAGCAATATGTACCTATATTAATGTAATAAATCTGTGCCCAGGTTCACATATTGAACCTGTGTTTTAGCGCCAAGTGGACATTTCCTTTTTGAAACTGCAGCAAAACGTGCAGTAAGACATGCAAAAACGGTGCACAGAGGTACATATTTTTATGAGACCAGGTTTTCTACGAATTGTGAGATTCTTGTGTATTTTTTATTCAGTGGCGGAGACAGGCTTCCATACATTTGATGTCAAAACTGACAAAATGGCATTTCTGGTGAATAACATCAGTTTCAATCTATAATATGAATTCCGAAGACTTGCTATATAGCGCGCAAGTTGGCAGTGTTTTTTTTTTTTTTTTTTTGCCCTATTTATCAACATGGTCATATTGAACTAACTGAAAGCAAAGAACTGTGGGGTTGCAACAACATGGCAGAGAGTAAATAACGATTTAACGTATAAATAAATGTGATTTAAAATTTTTGCTGATCTATTCCAAGATTTTTAGCGACTGCCTGCCACTACTGCCTAAACTTGAGTAGATCTGAAGAGTTGAGATGAGAGATGTAACACGCTCGGGGTTCAGAGAGAGACTGGTAAATACAGGGATCTGCCCTTTGAATCAAACTGGTCTCGTAAAGACACCACATGTCACTGAATTATACGTTCGCATGATTAGAAGCTTGGGCTGCATAAACATCCCGTGTCAAGATTTACATTTCTCCACTTAAGCACATGCAGCTGTTTATAGACTCCTCCGCAGACATAAGAATCTCCGGCTATATATAGCAGCAGAAACCTTTAAAAACCCCCATCCATAGGGGGCTCATTTAGATTAATGGATGCAGTGGCAAATTAAATGTCAATTATGGAAAACGCGGCTACCGATCGGTTAAGCTATGTCATAGTGGCAGTTGAAAGCAAGTGCGACTGAGTCGTTCCACAACGAAGCTGTTGGAGTTTCTCAGGAAAGGCCGAGTATTCTGTTTTTTTCCCCCACAAATATAATTTTCTGCTTACGGTTAGACGTGACCTCGAAATGGGCAGCCTACTTTGTACCTATTCCACATATATCATCTGACAAGTAGAGAAAACAAGACATTAATCTTTCCTCTCGACTTTGACAAAGTCTTCAGCAGACACTTGAGCTCAGCTGACTGACACCACGTCTGCACAGAGGGATATTTGGAGGCATCTGATGGTGGGTTGTGTCTCCTGGCCTGCAGGTTTACACTTGAGAGGCAACCTTAAGTGCACATACCAAAGATAGACAAACCTAAACACTGCATTTGGGTACACGTCAAACAAAATGGGGAGAGTTCATGCGAGAGGCTTGTGTTATTTCATGGAAAGATACACAATTTACATCGAATCTTTACAAGTAGGTCCCATACCTCAGATGGACTTGTTAAAGGCGTGATTGTTGAGTATTTCCGAGTTTAGAGGGCTTCGTTTTGTCCAAATCTATTTCTGCCCTTCCGCTCACCCCTGATGGTACAAAAACATGTCAACACTTTTGGGCTAGAGGGCTTAAACACAAAATTCAAACGAGTGGCACTTTAAGCTGAGATCTTAAAGGGATAGTTCACCCAGAAATACACTTCTGTTGTTATTTACTCACCCCTTTTGATTCTTTCTTTCTTCAGGATGATTAAGCTGCTCTTTTCAAAGCATGTGAATGTGACGTGCTTTCAAGCACTTTTCGAGGCATGTTTTGCAAGTATGGAAACCAAACAAATTTAAGGTATTTGCAGATTTTTATCTCATAATTTAAACCTTTTTTGCACAATTATTTGTTTATGTCTCACAATATGAGACAATACTTCTTTTCTTGCAATTCTGACATGCTTTCGGACAATTCCAAGTTTATATTTCACAATTCTATGGTAATCCCTCACTTTTTTGAGTTTATATCTCACATTACAAAAAAAATATTTAAAAACAATCTCACCATTTTGACTTTTTCTTGCAATTTTGAGTTTCTGTCTCACAATTTAACATTTTCTTCTCAGAGTTGCGAGTTTATGTCTCATTATTTTGCATTTATAACATACAATTATGCGTTTATATCTCGCAACTGAGAAGAAAACGTGTGATGTTTTAGAGTAGCTTTACAAAATATATTGCAATACTAAACCACAAGGTAATTATTTAGCAATTCCATTAATTCCATTGTTATTGAAAATTATAGCTTATTTGTCATTCTGTCATTAGCTACTTTTTTATGGTTTGTTGTATAGCTTGACAGTGCCTAGGTGCTTTACAGGTTTTTTTAAACTAAATTTCTGCATGAACTATCCCTTTAAAACCAGTGTCTCTGTAACGTTAGAGCATGCCAAGTATTTGTAGAAAGGTTAAAAAACAGAGGGCCCAGTAAGGTGCAGACGGCAGACGTTTTTCTTTCGTAAAATCAGCAACAACTTCTTTATTTATCTTTCTAAAACACGGCCGGAGACATGTGCGATATAATGGCCAAACGTTCACCGAATCTCCTATGAATCTGTCACTTTGAGCCCTGTGCAGTATGGAGAGGAGTTAGAAGTGCTCAGAAGGGAGGTAAAGAGCAGACACGTCTTGGCATCCACACAGCAACATTAAAAGTGTGTGGTTTCACAATAATAATAATCTTGAGAGCAGCTGTGTAAACATTTAACTGAGCACGCCTCTTGTGGCACGGTACGGGATCCTCATGTTCAACTGTGTATTTTGCTAGATGCGATTGTGCACTTATCAACACTTATCTAAATGCCTACGCTTGTCTTTTTTGCATCATAGCCGATATTGACATAACCTTGTACCGTGATGTTTTCATAGCGACCGGTTGTAGGAATTTAACAGTTTCATATAATCTGCTGTATGAGTGTGTCTATGCTTCCAAATATTATGTAGTTGTATTCGCAGTAAAGAATGGGACTTGAGTCATAGGTCTTGAAAATTTTGGCTTTTAATAATAAACCAAAATCCAGCATACTATTAAGAATATAGTTCACCAAAAAAAAAAAAAAAATTCTGTAGCCATGCACTCTTTTTAAAGAAAGAAATTATTACTTGTAAAGACATTTCTAGTGTTTAAAATAGTTCTATATTAAATGAATGCAGTTTTTCACAAAAAAATTAATTAGCACAACTGTTTTTAGCAATATTTAGCAATAAGAAATAAGCAGATAATCATCATATTAGAATGATTTCTGAAGGATTATGTGAAACTGAAGACTGGAGTAAAAAAAAAATAATATATATATATATATATATATATATATTTTTTTTTTTTTTAAATAGCATTTTTACCGTATTTTTGATCAAATAATGCAGTCTTAGTGAGAATCTGTTTTTGTGTATTTTGAAAAGCCTTTTATTACATATCAAGGAGAGTCCAGTTATTTTCACAGAAAAAGACAGTAAATAAAGACCGAATTCACTTTAAGTAAGCAAGAATCAGTAAGCAGCAAGTTTCCAGCCCTCTCGGGTCATGTGACTTAATTGCCTGTTTGCTCTATTTATCTCTGTGAAAAACTGCTCTGGGTTCACAAAGTGTAGAGAATAATCAGCTGGATCAAACACTGCCTTAAATTACAGCACAGAATCAAATAGCGGCTGATGTCTATTCATCCGCATGGGTAAACAGTGTGCCTGTAATTCGCCTTTTCTCTTTCCTTAACTCTCTCTCTCTCTCTCTCTCTCTCTCGTCACACACTCCATTACTGTGATGCGCCACTAACATTGTTGTAAACAAACCCCAGATGCTCAAGAACACACCTCTTTGATCCGGGTTCGAAGACCTCCCTGAATCTGCTGGTACCCCTTTCACCTGATGTTCGGAGACCACCTTACAGAGGAAACAGGAAGAGGCCATGTTCAGTAAGTGCTTTGTACTGAATTCTGATTAAAATAATATGTACACCATTAAAAAATAGTTAGTGAAATTCATTTCAGTCGCATACTACGTTGTTGTCACATGACCATGTCACATTCAAATAAATATAATATTTTTGCATGTTTAATAAAATGTTAATGTCTAAAATGCAGTCCAGTCAGAAAGTAAGTCAAAATAGTCATTTAGTCATGACAAGTCAACCTACTAATATTAACTTAGAAAATCCATTTGAGTGCATTGCATTGTGGAATATAGTGTGCTTTAGTGTACATTTCATCACTTCACTTCAAGTATTGCATGCACACAGAAAATATGCATACTATGTATGCATACTGTATACTGCAAACGAAGTAGCATGCTATTCTGAATGTAGCCACATACTCCTGCTCGTCTCTGAGGAAATGTTTTAACATGTGTCCTGAAAATATAGCAATAAAAACCTTTACTGCCTTTTATTTACAGCTTAGGATAACATTTGTGGTATGCAATCGATTACATATAAGAAAATTATTTTCAGTGTCCCTCAGTGAACTTGTCTTGTATTTAAAGTAATACACTTACTTCTGCTCGTATAGTAAGAACAGCTACATAAGTACAATGATTTTCAGGACACCATGTTTCCTTAATTGTAAGTTCAAAAAATTGTAGTTTTGAGACAAGAATACATTTTTAATTGGATAAAAATCTAGTTATGTATTTTCCCTGTGTATATGCTTACTACAAACTACGCAATGTGTTTACAGATTTAGGTATCTAGAGATTCAGAGATTGATGCTCACCCTATTTTTCAAAGTGACACATAACATTGATGACAATTTGTTTTGTACATGGATTGGATGTATACTGAATAGTATTCTGGTATCCTAAAATCATATTCCTTCCTTGTATCCTTGACCAGATATCAAGTGTAAGTATCCAGGTTTATTGTTTTTAGCTGATGGTGACATGGACTGAAAGATTGTTTAAAGCTTTGGACAGACAAGGTTGGGAAGTGATTCTGTTACACTGGTCTCAAGCCAACTCATGTTATGGTTATACTTTAAAAACACAGTGATAGTCACATACTTGAAATGTTTATTCAAAGGGCTGCCATCTTGCCTGCTGTTTTACTGTTTTTTTGTCTGTGGTCATTGTCAAAATGCTTTAAATGCTGCCCATAAACATCAATGTGTAAATAACCTACAATATTCCTTAAAAGCCAGATAAATATTTTGTTTATTTTATATCGAAGGTTTGGGGTCTGTAAGATTAAAAAACAGTAAAACTGTAAATAGTAAAAACAGTAATATTGTAAAATTATTTTTTTCTCTGAAAATATTTTAAAATATAATTTATTCTTTTGATGTAAAGCTGATTTTTTTAGCATCATTACTCCATTCTTCAGTGTCACATGTTCCTTCAAAAATCATGTTCATTATCAGTGTTGAAATAGTTGTGCTGCTTAATAGTTTTTTTTTTGATGAATAGAAATGTTTTTAATAAAATTATGAAAGTCTACTGACACTTGTTCTCAGTTAAGTTTGGTATTGGAAGAATTTGTTGAGAAATGTTGAGTTCATCTTGAGTTTGTGACATAGTTCAGTCCAATTTTGTAACTCTAGATGCGACACATGAGAACATTCTGCTATTTTCTAATTTAAAACAAATATCCTGTCTAAGACAAACAATTGAGATTACTGAGTTCAGTAATCGCATAATTTTAAAAGATGGAGTGCTCGCGCCTCATTTCTCTGCATTGTGCCAACACTATTAATCAAACAGAAATTCCATGAAGCATTACAGAGCAAACTCTAGCAGCACTTCATTCATGAAAATCTTACCCTGGCTCAAAGTCAGTGTTCTCAACTTCAATTTAATTTTCTGCATTGCAGGACTGCCTGCAGACCAACTAATGTGGATGTGAGCTGAAGACAGAAGAGAAACTCAATGAGAGGAGACAGAAGTCCTATTTAAAAGTAAATAAGACGGGTAATTAATTCTCAGATCGCACAGTTATCTCATATAAAGGCTGTAATTCATCTTTGATTCATTTGGCCCCTGTTCCCATCGCTGAGAACTAAGGCCCTCTCGCTTGGTTTGTGTATGGATCATTGAGAAAGACTGGGCCCCCTTGTCATTATGTCAAATTCTACCTAAGAACGAAACATTCTATTTTCCTAACCTGGTTAAGTAATCATATTACCTCAGGCTCCATAAAGTGGAACAAACAGTAGCATAGAAGTCCAGCTCCTTTTTTACGTGCCTTGAGTGACAGATTGGCTTTCATCAGGGGCCAGAATCAAACTTATGGAGTCATTTCGCTTTGCTAAGAATGCTAAATTGATCCTCACATGCAGAACATCTGGTGAAAAGCAATTTCCACCCAAGTGTTTTAGTATTTCCTCATAATTAATTTCACATGTACATGACAAGAGCTACTGGCCTCCCAGAACAGGCTCACAAAAGCCAGCTTTGTTCCCCTCTGTCAAAAAGTACGCTGTGGTTCCTCGTTAAAACGCGCTTGTACTTTTGACGCTCGAATTGATGATGAAAGGTCCGCTCAAGAGACGCAAGTCATATCTTCTTCTCCAGAAGCTCCAGAAAGCATGCTGTGTTGGCCACCACTTGTTATTTACGCCGGGTGTTCAGGGCACAATGCTAAATACAGCAGAAAATGGGGTCCAAAAAAAGGCAAATTTTCACAAAATTATTTGCAGAATATTATATATCACTTTTGTTAACACTATCGGGTTTAGGTTTGGTTTTGGGGTAGGGGATATTTCCAACATAATAGAGCATTAATATTTAGCGACACTCACTGGATATTTGAATTGTAAAGGACTACAAAACGTCTCAGGGTTATGCATATAACCCCTGTTCCTTGAAGGAACGAGACACTGCGTCAAAACGCTTTGGGAACGC
>JAUCMS010000045.1:15854723-15884340 GCA_032357445.1 Enteromius radiatus
TGTTTAACCGTTGACACAACCCCCTCGGGGGAAGTGTGCACTCTGGCCTGTCTAGGACGCATGCTAGAACAGGTTGAGGAGTGCCCAAAAATTTTAGAGGAGCTGTAGGTGCATCTCGATGCAACCCCAGCGCCCTCTGGTGGCCTTTTTGAGGTCCTACCTTTCCCAGCTCAGGATTTCTTTGAAGCCTGGGATTTCTTTGCTGTCAGGAAATCCCTCAGATCCTTCCTGGGAACTGAGGTTGGGGCGTTAGTGTAGCGCCTGTCTCCTACACCCCGGTCTCGCGGGGGTGCACGAGCAGCCACACTCTGCTTCTGACTCCCTCTGTATGCTGCTGAGGGAGTCTGTCTCTTTTCCCCTTGGGCTGAATGGCGGCGAGGGAGGAATGATTGTAGTGCAGCCGACTGCTTTTTAGCCTCTTGGTGTCGCTGCACTACCACATCAACCATCCCCCCAAAAAGCCCCGATGGTGAGAGAGGGGCATCCATTAGGCAAACACGATCTTGTGCTTTCATTTCTGATAATGTCAGCCATAGATGCCTTTCAGCTGCCACTAATGCTGACATTGTGCGCCCCAGCGCCCTCGCCGTCTCTTTAGTGGCCCTGAGTGAGAGATCCGCCGTTCTTCCTAACTCCAGGATGTCCTCGGCATCCACCTGATCCCTCTCACTCAGCTCCCTCAGGAGGTCTGCTTGGTATGCCTGCAGCACAGCCAGTGTGTGCAGGCAACCACCAGCCTGGCCAGCCGCCGCATAACTCTTCCCCACCAGCGCTGATGTTACTCGCAGCGGCTTGGAGGGGAGATTATGCTGCCCCAACGAAGATGTCCCTGCCGGCGACAGATGGCTCGCAAGCGTCTGTTCAACCGGAGGCATCTTCTTGTAACCTTTTTCGGCCAGTCCCGCCACATTGCCGTAATAATCCGACGCAGGGATGTAAGTGCGTGCGGAAAACGGCTTCGCCCAAGACCTACACACCTCGGTGTGAAGGTCCGGGAAAAACGGTAAGCTGCGGCGGGAAGGCGGCGGCCGTGGCCGCAGAAAATGCTCATCCAGCCGGCTCGCTGGAAGCTCAGCTCGTGGTGCCTCGGGCCACTCTAAACTGAGTTTCTCCACAGCGCGAGTCACCACTTCTAATAGTTCATCATAACGTGGTGACTGGGGTAAAGGCTGGCTATCCACTCTCTCAACATCAACCTCCTCGGAGGAAGATGACTGAGCTGCAGACTGATTTTCAGCCCGAGAAGAAGTAGCCGCTCGCGGCGCTTCCTGCCCCGGGTTTAAATCACTGTAGCGGAGGGGAGATAGGGGATCGCCCGTCTCCATCTCCTCTAACAGATCTATCTGTGAACCCCATGACTGCAGGCGCCGGTTCGCCTCGGCGACAGCGGGACCTGAGCCACGGGGAACACTCACAAAAACCCCCTCCTCGAAGAGGGCTCTGCGAGACCGAAGAGTAGCCAGCGGGAGCTGATTGCAATGCGGGCAGTCCCCTCCCTCGAGAGCGGCTGCCGCATGCTTCTCTCCCAAACAAGCCACACACAGAGAGTGTGTGTCCTTTGGTGTTATAAAACGACCACAAGGAGTGACACACTTCTTAAATGTCTTTTCCTGACTCATTTTTTATACTAGCTGGCTTTCTTTCGTTTACTCACAGTACTTTTTCTCTTTCACAAACTTTTGCAACCGACTCACAGAGAGCGCGCTGAATGAATGAAGGCTAATGCATGATTCGCTGCAGGTGCTCTTGAGCTCCCAGTCAGTGACGTCACCCGAGGGTGACGCACCTGACTTCAATATAGACGGATTTCACAGCAGATTCAGAACGTGGCCTCGCTGAAGGCGTTCCCAAAGCGTTTTGACGCAGTGTTGAGTTCCTGAAAAGGAACATACCTCAAGCAGCGTTATAAAAACACTGCAATACATACCTGTACCAACCTAATACAAACGTGCCATGGTTACGCATTAGACTTGTTTAAGCACCACTCTAGCAATTTCACTTTGAAACTGTGGCGAAACATGCAGTAAGGTACGCAATTATGTTGTTGCAGAAATGTATGTAGAGGCACATATTTCAGCATAGGTTGACCATAAACCTGCCCATAGACCAGGGGTCATCAAACTCGGTCCTGGAGGGCAGGTGTCCTGCAGAGTTTAGCTCCAACTTGCCTCAACACCTGCCTGTAAGTTTCAAGTATACATATTAAGACCTTGATTAACTGCTTCAGGTTTGTTTAATTAGGTTTTGAGGTAAACTCCAACTGCAGGGACACTAGCCCTCCAGGACCAAACTTGGTGACCCCTGCCATAGACCCTTATCTCAAAGAAATCACGAAAGTGGTCCAATATTGACAAAAAGAGCAAATAAAACACTAGGTGTAAATGGGAATGTGATTAATCAAAATGCATCTTAATTCCAGTTGTAAACTGGGCCTTAGATGTAATGTTTAGGAGTTAAAGGTGAACTTTGCTTTAAACATTGAAATTTAGTTCTAAGAAGAACCTTTGACATTGTTGTGGATTGTCCTCCTGTGTAAAAATCCCTCAGATCGTTGAGTTTCAGATGTCAAATTTAAATTTAGAAGCTTAGATGCTTGCGGGGTGTTCTCCTCCTTTTCTTTCCATGGAAGCTCCCCAATATTCCCTCCACAGTCACTTCATTAAGTGGTTGGCTTGTTTTAAATGGTGGCGTCTTTCTAATCAGTTAAACTTTCAACAAAATACTGTATGCTTTAATTAGATTAAAGATTTATACCTTTCATTGCTATGAAATCTATTTTTAAGAGTGGGAATAAATTGCATTGAAGTGGTTAGTATGCTCAAATGCACAAGTATGGTAAATTGTGTAATTGTTTTTATTTTTCAAAACATCTTCTTTGACCCCCTACGATCCTCCACAATGCTCTTGAACTGAGGAGAATACAGGCCTACAACATGAGACATAACAGCACCTGCTCTTACTTGTCTCCAAACAGTGAGGTTTCTCCAGATAAAAGTCAGTCACCATCAGATTAATCACTAAAGCCACCAGGGAAGGTGCTGTCCGATCAAACACGTCTGTTTGTGTTGCGTGTCTGAGACCACCTGCATGTACTGTAATGCTTTTTTGGCAAAACCATTTGTAAGCATATTGTTTTTTCCCCAAGCGGACTTCCCCCTCTTTTGAGGTCGATGTTTCATGCGCAGTCGTTTTTTCAGACGTCTCATGTTGCCGAAGTGAGACTTGAATGGGTTGAAGTTGCCATACACAAGTGAACAAGAATGGAAAATATGTTCTTGTTCTGATACCGAGCCCAGATAAAAGCAGGTGTTTCAGGTGTTTTGGATAACTGCTGTATTTAAAGCGGTGGAACATCCTGTTTGCAAAGAACACTCTGAAAGGCCAAGCGTTCTTCTGGTGTTCCTCTCAAAAATCAAAGTGTCTCACTTCTCTTTATCTTCATCTTTTATGTAAGCCAGCTGTTTATCTGTCTTTTTGGCTTCATTCCTAAGGATTAGTACACTAAAAAATTAACACTTACTTCTTTTTTTCTGTGGAAGATAAAATGGAGAAAGATTTAATAATATGCTGGGCATTTTTCTGTGCAATAATGAATGCATACTGGTTTATGGAAATATAAAAAAAAGATCCAAAAGCACCATAAAAGTGTCCTAAAAGTAAGAATTGTGCTCTGTATGCCAACTCACCTTACAATATCTTTTTGTGATGAACCAACACAGTCTCATGACTTTTGAACAAAATCATGAACTTTACATCCTAATATATATATCCTTCAAACACTGACATTTGTATTCCACAGAAGAAAGAACATAATACAGTTTCAGAAACAAATAAAGGCAGAATTTTCATTTTCGAGGGAACTATCCCTTTAAGCAGAAAGCATGACGTATTCCTATTCCTAACATGCCTGTTTTGAAAAACCATAACAAGAACTTGAGATGTTGCTTCACCACCATAATCCTCTTTATTTCCTTTCTTAGCCAGCCAACTTTTCCCTTTGTTGCCAGACTAATCTAGTGCTAATAGTCCAGTTAGTCTGTTTCACTTCCACATTTTTAATCCCCGAACGGCAAGTCTGCTTCCATTGTTAAGGGCAGCAGAAATCGCATTGATCCTTTAACCCCGCTAACCCTGCCGATGACCCCCGAAGGGATAGCATGACTCGTAGGTGATGAGTGGAGCGGTAGGAAGAAAAGAAACCTTACAGTCATGAGGGAATCTCGTCCCATAGAGGTCAAAGTCATGAGGGACCACTATTATCCAGACGAACTCTGTTGTTTGTGACTTCAAAAGCATTTAAATACAACAGTAGACTCTCTCAGAGAACCTTTTGTGACCCGGGCCCTTTGTACCGAAGGTCTGGAGGGTGACTGGTTTCACTCAGAGCTGTGACAGGTCTGGTGCTCAGAGACATTTAAGCGTCTAATGTTACCCGAGCAGCTCTGGTATTAGAGCCTGATGACGAGCGAGAAAAACAGCGAGGCCGTTTCATTTACCCCTAACAAAAACACAAATAAGAATGAGCGGAGCGACACAACAGTTAAACAGTCTTCAATCTGGACTCCTGTTATTGGAAAATAATAGCTTTGTGAAAAGGAAGTAATCTAGAGGGCCTTTAATCAATTTCTGCTAGATGAGCGATCGGGATGAAAGCTCTGGGATGGGGTCGCCAGCTCCAGACATTGTGGGCTGGTTGGTGTATAGGAAGGATGGGCTTTAATTTGTCCTTTCAGGGTGTCCAGCCATCTTTAAAGGCTTAATTGTTACCATAGACAGCCTTGATGCCATGTGTTTGCGGAAATGGTTTCAAGGCCCGCTGTGGTGAAATCGCAGTCCGAGTGACCACTCACTAAACGCAGAGCGCTGTATAGGTTAAAAGCCCATTCCAGCGCCATCACGCAAATATTTCACCAGGTTCCGGTTTCTGTGTAACATTACCCAGGCCAAAAGCAGCAGAAGAATAAAGAGTCTGAAATTGTTTATCGATGTGTTTAATCACTAACTTTAAAGTGAACGTCAGCTTCATTAACTCCGAGTGCTGGTGATGCAGCGAAAGCTCGTTTCGCTTTCTTCATTCAATAAATAGCACAACAAAAACCGTTCTGACACGTTGTACCCCGAGGACCATCGCTCAGTCCTCTCTCGTTGCATCCACAACTAACGAAAGTCTAAGAAGGCACTTTGTGCGCCATCCCGCGAGGTCCAGGGTCAGATAAACATGCATTGTTTGGTGAGACATCATTTCTTTCTTGTGGTTATGATGTAAACTCCCATTGTGGGATTTGGTGCTGAGAGGGGAAACTCGGCCTGGGTTTTGTTCAGCACACAGAAGAGCGGTAATCCCTGCACCTGAGGCCATTTTCAGGGAGGTTCCTGTAAGCCGAGAGCTATCCCAGAACATCTCAGGTGAGCTGCTACAATACAGACCTGCCATCTTGAGATCCATTACCAGAGCCGGCTCTGACAGGAATGTCAAGAATTCTGATGCTCTTTCACTTGAAGAAAAAAAGGAAGAGCTGATAAGTCCATTGTTGCTTAAGTTTTATTTGCGATTCCAGTGGCAGGAACTGCATATGTCTGCAGGCGTTTCTGATGACCTCTATAATGGGATGTGATATTTTAGCTCAAATGTTAGCAAATGCTTTGTACTGAAAGTATGCGGTTTCAATTGTCTACAACCATTTCTGACTAAATTTATCATGATTTGTAATTGAATTGTGATTGATTATGATTTTCTTGTATTTCCATTGGCAGGAACTCTAAACCCTATGGTGAAACGTGATAATTCAACATAATTAAGGATTAGCAAATGAGCTGTAGTGAATATTTAACATTGAAAACCTGGTAACTTCTTTGTTTCTTATGTTTTGTGTGTGTGTGCTTCCGTTGTAAGGAGGTCCAAAGATCTACAGACATTTCTAATGAAGACTGTTGGTAAGTCACCATAACCGTTTAAAGCTGAAATTATGTTCAATCCGTTTCTGACAAACTGCATTTGCCAAAGTATGTAAGAAATACTGTGTGAAATACTGCTGCTGCAAATATAACAGACATGAAATAACTTTTTGCAGCATATAAGTCATACAAAATCTTAGCAGATCTATACAGGTGGATCTGGGGAAGGCGGAGGGCAGCAAGTAGCGATGGGTCGTTCTTAAACGATTCATTAATTTTTTGAACAAATCTTTAATGTGACTAAGGAAGAACGAGTCTCGGGGAGTGATTTCTTCAGTTGCGCATCCGCAACATCCTATGGGCTCTGTACTGGATTGAATCATTTCTGATTCTGGTTGTCACATGATGAACGAACAACTCAAACTTTTTTTTGTTTTCTCATAGCATTATAGTTTTGTATTTTTTTGTTGTAGCCCAAATAATTACTTATTTATGTACTTCAAAAAATGCAAACTTTGAACATGCGACATAATAACTAAGTGAAGAAATAATAGAACTTTATTTCTAGCAATAATTTTGACATATTTAAAGTGCAAAGCAGATAAATCTTGCGTCACTTATGTCTTATCCAATGGAAGTAACTGCAAAACATAATTGAGATGCAATCATTAGCCAAAGCTCTGTAATAAATATTCCAGCATGTAACGAAGGGGGAAGATAAAATCATTTCCTCTCCGCCAGCCAAAGATAACATCCCATCAACGGAATATAACGTAGCCATATTTCTTCTTAAAAGGACGGTGGAAGGGTATGTGAATAATGAAGTGCAATCGCGCCAAGAGGTGCTAAATCGTTTGTGATAGGTTCAACTAAAGGACACCCGTGAGTTTCGTTCCTCACGAGCGCACTTCAAAGTTCTCCAGGCGGGCTTTAGGCAGGCTAAATGTGTCTACCTGATGGACGTGCATTCAAGGAACAGATGAAAACAGTAGCTTCTCTGTGTATTTGAGCAGCATGTCATGATGATCCCTAATGCGACAGTAATTGCTCCTTGATGCCTGGCTTGCCAGCACAGAGAGCAAGACCTTTCTCCCATGAGTCAGAGAGAAAAGACTCCGAAATTGGAATGTCAACGGGATAATCCTCATGTTGCCGCTGATGGATCCTCTTGACCTTTGACTTCCAAATATAAGGTGGAGTGAATATTTTACAAACAACTTACGTTAACGACGCTCGCCTTAAATGAGAAATAAAACCTTTTAACATGTTTCAGGCTGGCGCGTAAACACAAAGGAGGTGTTGCTGGAGGGGTTTGGCTCGTTTGAAGATGACCGCAGATGAGTTTGGCATGCCATCCGGCTGAAAATGTGGGGAGTCTTCCTATAGGGCGGCCCGAAGCATGTGGAGAACACTTGAATATATATATCTGAGTATTTAATCTCAAAACAGTGTGGGACGGGGATCTTTCAATGGTCTGAATTCCTTCTCCATGTGTGAGAAATTTGCCCTCCATAACTGTAACAAATGTCTGTGGATTAGTTGGCTGTAACCATGGCTATAGAAACAGGAAGGGACCACAACTCCAAAAGCACTAGAAACGTCTAAACTCGCAGGGCAAGGCAGAAATTCAACTGACACTCGATAAAGTGCGCGAGACATTTAAATATTTACTTTTATTCCTAACTTGGAAACAAATTTACCATAGAAGAGTAAATTACAATCCATAAATCTTATTTCCTGTCAGTTCTTGCCTCAAGCATTGCAGCTAACAGTTTACTACTGTTTTCTGTCAGGTTTGCTTTATATGATTCTGCATTTCAATATTAGCTTTTTAAACACACACACACACATATATATATATATATATATATATATATATATATCTTTCTGGAAAATGATGACCCTTTTCTTTCCAAAAATGTCTGTGTTCATTGGTTTGCTTGAATGTATTCCTTTCAGCCATTGCATTCATTACACATTGTGAAGGACATTGTGATTGGCTATTGTATTTTTATTGATTTTCTTTTTTTTTAAATTACATATTGTATAAATACTTAGCATTTATTTAGCATCCATCCTTTTTGCCTGTTGTTCATCGTAATAAATATTCAGAACAAAAAGAAAAAGTATTCACAGTAAACATTAAAACTGCAACTAATATTTTTACCAAAATACAATTTTTGGCACGAGGCCAAATTGTCGCCACATTTTGTAAGTTAAATTATAACATTTTCTAATAATTGAACTATTTAAGCAATGTGAACAACAATGGTTTGATGCAGGATGTATCCAACAGATATTATTTTAATCAATCAATAAAAATATTTTAATTAATCTAGCAAAATGTATATATTTAAATTATTTTTTAAAATTAATAAAATAATAATAATTTTAAAAAGTAATAATTTAATTATATATTATTTTTGCTATTTTTTATTTTTATATTTATTAATTTATTTTTATATTTTTGTTATTTATTTATTTTTATTGCTTTTATTGCAGGCCTACTGGAAATTCTACCAAAAAAAAAAAAAAAACTATTTACCACATTTCTTGAGTATCTCTGTGCTGAGAGGAGCCCTCCAAAGTGATCTACATTTCAGCATGCATGGAAGGCTCTGGAAGCCCATGCCAAAAAATGTCAGGAGCTTGTCAGCAATTCTTCTGATTTGTCATCAGGCTTATCAGATTTTGCAGTGCATCTCCTTCCTGAGTGTGAATGGAAAAATGGAATTCATTCATTCAGCATTGGAAACTGTATGGTCGCTTTGAGTATGTGTGTCTTTACCTCTGGATAAACAAAAATGGATTTTGAAAAATGCCAGATCCTTTCCAGATGGTTTGACACAACACCTCATCTGAGATCACGACTCAGTGTGGCACTCTGTGCGCGGCGTCCCTTGAGACGCGAGCAACAACAAATCATTTTTCACAGCAATCTTTTGTTTAGCACTAACTTGCCGCTGAGATATATGTGAACTACTACAACAAACAATTACAAACCATTTGAACATTAACTCATTTGTCAAGATGTTTAAACAAATCCAGTGGCTTATTTACTGAGCTACTATAATGAGTAGTTAACCAAAGAAATTAGCATTTTGTCATTTTTGGTTTGTTTGTTTTCGACTGTACTGTTTAAGTTCAAGTTGATTTTATGAAATTAATGAAGCTTACAGACTTCAAAGCGGATGTAAAAGCACCATAAAGCGGTACTAAAAGTAGTTTTTTTTTTTATGGCTGTGCTAACATGAACAAATCTAGTCCAGTGTTTTTAATGAATGATTGAATAATGCAGTCATGAACTTCACTGAACTTCACTGATCCATGGTTTTCAATTTAAAATCTCACTGGAAAGAAAGATTATAGTGAACAGTACACGCAGTTTGCACTTGAGATTATTTGCCATATTTACATTCAAGCATTTGACAAAAGCATATCTCCTAATCAACTTGCATGGCTTTAAAAGTGTATATTTGATCAATTCATGCATATTAAACCCATGAGCTTAGCATTTCTCCATGCTTTACTATTTGAGCTTCAGGAATGCTTGAATGCGAGCTGAATGGACCATTTTTTTTGTAGTGCTTTAAAAGAAATAGTGCAGGTTCGAGTCAATAATTCAAGTTGTAGATTAGTTTGTTTCTTCAGCGGCATATTATTTGGAGAACTCTGAACATGTGAATGGGTGCCGTCAGTATCCTAACAGCTGATGGACTCCAGCCCATCAAATAACGTCTTGTGAAGTGAAAAGCGTAAAAATGATGCATTTTTTACAAGTGAAAATGAACCAAAACGGTTCCAAACAAATATGTTGGTTGATTTTTATGTGTTGTTGCGACAACAGAAGATGGAAGTATTATTTTGGATTATGGATTTATATTTTTGCCAGAAGCAATGGTTTAACGTTAAAATGCCTTTAAAAAACATATCTTTTCACTTTACAAAATGTGGATTATTGTTATTATAGATGTTTGTATTACCTTTTGGGGACTCTCATTCTGACGGCACCCATTCACTGCAGAGGATCCAATGGTGAACAATGTTGATGTAATGCTAAATGTATCAAAATCGGTTCTGATGAAGAAACAAACTTTTGGACGGCCTGAGGATGAGAACATTTTTAGCCAATTTTCATTTTTGGGTAAACCACTTCTTTAAATCAAATTATCTCCTTTTGTGCTCTGCAGAAGAACATTATCAGGTTTAGAAAGGCATTAGGGGGGAGTAAGTGATGACAGAATTCACATAAACCTGAACCACATTTAACATTTCAAATGTCTTATTAGAAAAATTTGGTGCCCAGAAAGAATCTCGTTCTTGTACGGTTAGTCTCTGTATAATGTCAGAAGCGGTTGCCGCAGAGCTCTGCTAAAGCTGCGGTTTGAGCCAGACTGCTGTGGGACAGGAAATGTCTGAGCATCACTGGATGAGAGTTTCGAACCTGCTGGTCTAAGCAGTCCAGAACTATGAACTGTCTTCACTGCCTTTCCTCACTTTAAGAACAAGTTAAAAAGGAAAAAGGATTTATGATTTAGAACAGTGAGAATATGCACATGTGTAAAAACAGGAATATTTATGTTCGAGCAAAGGCGCAAAGTGATGTGTGACCGCTATATAAAGGCTTCACATCTGTAGCCGTGTCAAGATAACGTCACAAGTCTACAGTTGTTGTTTTTTTTTTTCTTTCTGTGCTTATAGAATTTGGTGCACAAGCACGCTCCAGGTTAGTTCAAATAAAAATATTTGAATGAAAAGTAGTAAGGACCAGCAGTATTTTTAAATCAATGCAAGCAGTAATGTTTAAAGTCTTATTTGCAAGCAAAAATGGCGCGGGGGGGACATGTGAAATGTGTGCCACCAGAGCTGCGCTCACGTGCGCAGACAGCATTACACAAATTCCTCCCTAATTGTACATTTGACATCTTTCAAAGCCAAAGAAGTGGCAGTCCAGCAACAAGGAATCTGGGGATAAGGCGATATACGGACCACATCCGTCCCGCTTCTCCCGTGGGCTATTTAAAAGTACAGTAGGCTGTATTTTCCGCTGCAAAGCCAAGCACCCACCCTTCCGTCCTTGCACCATATTGGAAACAGATGCCGCTGGATGCAAGGCCCGGCTAATTTAAGTGGACAGGCCAGATGGAGGAGAATGATTGCACACTACCCCCTGTTGGCTTTCATTTCGTAAGGTTTCAGAAACATGGCAGAGGTCTGCAGAGAGGCAGTGAAGAATTGTTTTACTGTTGAACGCTTCAGCCCCGTATAGCACTGGATACAGCGTGGGTAGCCGTTTCCTAAATTAGACCGTCACACGTACAGGCTTTTATTGCTTTAAGCACTCAGAGATATGGGAACTTTTTTTTTTCATTCGAAATAGATCTTTTTGTTTTTTTAATGCATCTAAGTGTTCTTTCTCTTTCAGATGTGGCATTGGTGATATCCTTCAGTAAATCAATTTATTTCAAGGAACAGATAAATTAAGAATATTTTTTTAGAATTATATTAAATGCTGCTGTTTACTAGGTTGTTTACTCTGTTATATAAATTTGTTGTTGTAAGCTGTATTTAGTACAAATTTATCACTTCTGCCTACACCACGCCTGTTTAAAACACCTTCAAAAGCATATAAATCATTCTTGAGAGACTTTCTAGAACAATAGTTTATGTTTTGGAATAATTCTGTCATCATCTTCTCACCCTTATGTCGTTCAAACCCGCATTAAGTTTTTCTTTGTTTTATCTTCTATCATGTTTATCATGTTATTGTGTATATAAATAAATGCTTTGGATATATCTACATAAGTTGGCTGCGGTTTCCATAAAAATATGAAGCATCACGGTTGCTTTCAACAATGATAATTATAAGAAAGGGTTTTTTTGTTGTTCTTGTGTTTTTGAGCAGCAAATCAGTATATTAGAATGATTTCTGAAGGATCATGTGACACTGAAGACTAAAAATCAGCTTTGGAAGGAATTTCACAGGAATAAATTACTTTTTCAAAGTAGAAATTTGTTATTTTAAATTCTAATAATATCTTACAATGTTATTTGTATTTATGATTAAATAAATGCTGCCTAGGTGAGACTTCTTTCAAAAAAATAAAAATATTTTGAACTCCAAACGTTTGAATGGTATTGTTATACACACACATACACAAACACAAGTGAATTTATAGAAATATAAACACTATTAACTACTTTAATAGTGCTGTTTTGACATTTTTTGAGCTTGACAGGCCCCAAAAAAATTCCCACTTGCTTTAATGGTATAAAAAAACAGCAAAATATCTTTGTTTATATTCCACACATGAAAGAAAGTTTTCCATTTGGGTTGAACTATTGCTTTAAGGATTCCGCAATCTAAATATTAAGCTTCTCTAGCTGAAATTCAGTCCAGTAACCGAGCATGTATCATCATACGCGTGGTTGTACTATGTAATTTGTGCTTGTGTGTGCGAGATAGAGACAGTTAGCTCACTCGGTGAGGTCTGTGGAATAATTGTATGGTGTACGCACATGCCAACGTCACTACAGCAAACATTTGCTCGTTTAATTCTATCGTAACCTGAGCCTGGCTTTATTTTCACTACAGGCCAGCAATATTTACTTAGCCAAGCCTGATCCATGCACACAAGTGATCTCAACTGTTTCCTAAGCCATGCTGACATGTTTGACTTGAATTAAATCTGTGGCTGTAAATAAGAAATCTAGAGGGGCTTCATCGCTAATCGAGAGCAGAGGCACATTGTAAAACTGAAGTTGTACACAAATAATGAGTGTGGGAACGTCGGGATGGCATAAATCAGTTTTAACTAGGAAGTACTTAGAGTCTGTAAAGCGTAACTCTCAGTGTCAGCCCTCGGTGCACCACATTTGCAGAATGCTATCTTTACACAGTAAATGTGTTTTAGCTTGGAGAGACTCGTCAGGTTTGGTTGCAGTATGTTTTGGTCAGAACTCCCAGCTAACAAACATATGTTCTAAGAATATTTTGCTAATGTTCTTGTTAAGTTACAAAAACTTTTATTTCGTTATTACGTTTATTTCTTGCATGTGCGAAATATTCCATTTTATTATTTCCCAAATATTTTAGGAAACATTATACATTTTAATGTTCACCGAACATTCTGATACAAGCAGAAACATTTAAAAAACGTTAAACTCAACATTTAAGAATTTAAGAATAGGAAAAGCAGATGTGTTTGTATTCTTAATATAATAATACCATTAAATAAAACAATATTTATTTAAATTCCAATTAAGTTTGTTCATTAACAACTTTATTGCTGTTACATTTAAAAGTAATGAAACTGCTTTAGGGATTTAGTTTTAGTTTAAGTTAACTATAAAAACCCTGCTGGAATGTTAGCCAGCGTCCCACAGATTTGGTTTAAGACTAGTCCTAGACTAAAGTGTAAATTTGAGCTAATCCGACTGAAAGAAACTTGCACTGACTGATCTTAAAACATGTCAGTGCCTTTGTTTTGTCTTAAGATACTAATGCTTTTTCTAAGGCATGCTTATAAAAACTGAACTAATGAAAAGGTAGCCAAATCTGGTTTAGGCTAAGCCTTGTCTATGAAACTGGGGCTTAAAGTAGTTTCAGTTTACTATAATAACCCTGCCAGATAGTTAGCCTAGTTAGTTAGTTCTGATAACGTTCCATATTTGCAGTTTTGGGGAATAAGTTACATGTAATGGAATTATAATCTGATACTGATATAATCTCAAGCGTATTGAAATGCAGTTTCACCCCAAGCCCCCCATAATATAACATATAGCTCAAAGGTCAACAGATCATGACAGACTCTCTGTTTACATCTGTTTAATATACAATTTGATCAATTTAAATAATAATAGCTACAGGTTGTTTTTGTTTTGGTGAATGTCTATTTCTGAGATCAGAAATAAAGTATCCCCCCCCTATGAAAACTAAATGCCCCCCCATTGACGATTTTCTGGCAACGGCCCTGGCTTAATGGCTGTGCTTTAAATTAAATGATTATAATCTTAATTCAAGTGTTGAAGGATTTTGGAAGTCTGACAGGAATCGGTAACACTTTACAATAATACAATAAGGTGTCATTCATTATTAGGGTAAGCTCTTCAGTCTTAAACTTGCTGATAAGCCTGTCAGGCTTTATTCTATGATAACAACCTGCTGGATGTACATTACTTTACACATACCTTTTTCCGTAAATGTTGAAATTAATGTTGAAGTCCTCCATTTTAACTCATGGTTAAGCATTTTAAGCTGCAAGATGGCACCAAACTGACAGCAGAGTGATGTCAAGATCAAGAAGATGCGTAGTAGCCGGATGAGCCTGTGTTATTAGTTTTACTGGTTGTTATCTGGGAATAACAAACCTTGGAATGTGGCGACTGACCAATCAGAAGTATTCCATCGAGTATTCCACGAAGCACTGCAATAACATTAGTTAATGTATTAATTAACATGAGTGAACAATGAACACTATTATTACAATACTGCTACTAACATATTTATTACAAAATTCATTAATCTTTGTTAATGTTATAAAAAATTTAGTTGTTTGTTCATGTTAGTTCACGGTGAATTAATAATGTTAACAACTATAACTTGTGATTTTTATAATTAGTAGTGCTGTCAAATAATTAACCACAATTAATCACATCCAAAATAAATGTTTTTGTTTACAATTTATATATATATATATATATATATATATATATATATATATAAGAATATAAATAGGTGTAAATATTTTTCAAAATGTATACTGTATGTGAATATTTTATATAGCCTACATAATATACACAGTACACATACATATAAACTTATTTTGAATGTGATTAATCGTTTGACAGCATTAATAGCAAATGCTGAAATTAACATCAACTAAGATTAAAATATGCTGTAGAAGTATTGTTCATGTTAAATAATGCAGTATGAGTAGGTTAACCCTGCCCAGTTTAAATGTTCCAAAATGATTAACAGTTGAATACATTAGAAATTTAGACAAGTAATCAAATGGAATCAGTCACTTCAATAAAGAAACTTAAATAGTAACACTAGTTAAATAGGGTAACTTGTAATTTGTACTATATTACATTTTCAAAGCAACCTTGCCTATTAGCTACTAAATAAGAGTTCAAACAGGTTCAGTCAGATCTTTACTTGTCCTCTCTCGGTTTCCTGTGGCTGGGCGCTCGTGCTTCATTTGAGCGTCAAAACTCAAGTTCATACGCAAAAACCTCTGCGAGAGGCCCTCCCGGTGTTCATAATTATTAAACTAACATTTTTAAAGAATTATCCGCCGGGCTCGCAGACAGAGGGAGCGCCTTTCAACGGCGAGAAGAGAAAATGAAAAGGCTGATGCGCCGATGAAGTGGCATCCATCACCTCCCTGAACTCTCAGGTTAAGAAGTTGTTTTGTTATCTCCCGCTCGCCCTTCGGGTGTGATTAAGCCTTGTTTTCCCTGTCCGCCTCGTGTACTTGCGCTTAAATGTCAAAACTATGGCAGGAATGCTGGAGCGGAGAGGTCAAATGAGGTCATACGGAGGATGTAAACAACAATGTTTTCTTTTCTTTTTTCTTAATGGACTGATCCACTTAGGGAAAGAGCGCACCGCGAGCGTAGCTTGATCCCACCGGCCTCCGTGTGTGGATTCCGAGCCGGGATTTAGGTTTTAGATCGCAATCGGACCCGACCTGAGTTTTAACACTGGAAGGATCTAATCATCCACACAATAGACTCTCTATTTGACACGCAGATGCCGCTGACCGCCCGATCAAATAAACTGTGCAATTGCTTAAGTTCAGATAGAGGGTCACCTGTCCTCTTCTTTACGATGAAATATTCCCGCTGGTGTTCCAGCAGGAATCTGAGCGTGTTTTCAAAGAGAAAACAAAAGATCATAAGCGTTGGACATGGTTTGAATTAGCATAAACGTAAGAGGACACTTTTCCCGCGGGAGTCTGCTTTAACTGCGCATATTTAGGGTCTTTAGCCTGAGCCTTGACACTTGATATTTTGGTCAAGTCCACATTCCGTATTAGGTTTACCAAACCATAAAAAACGTCCATAGGGAGACAGAAACTATGCGAGTCTTCCAATAGTTGTGGCTAAACTCTTGCAGAACACAATGCAGCTGTACAGCGTCACCTAGTGTTGCGCTGCAGAAACGCAGCATTTTTATATTGATTAGATTAAATATCATGAAGTAGTTGTAATTGCTTAAAAACAAATTATAAGTATGTATTAATAGGGAAATGTTTTCTACAGTGAATAGTCAGTTTCTTAAAAAAACGAATAGTTTCCTCCCACTTCGTAACATAAAATGTGTCAGTGTAGCTCATCAATGAATAATAGTTATGGTATTGCATGAATAATGTAATTAAATATTGCATGCTACTCTAATTAAGGTACTTCAAAGTATACATATGGTCGAAAAAAGCATATTAAGTCTGTTACGTGGTTAAATTAAATTGTTCTTGTGATCTTAATGTGTTTTATTATTTCCAGTATACTAAGCCTGACCTCTGCTGGACAGAACCTAACGCACTATCACAACTGTATAGAATAAAAAAGCAAATGTTTGTGAAGCTTTAAATAAGAAAGAACTTGTTGAAATAATTGAAAAAACATATTTAAATATTGCTATACTTGAAAATCGCCATCAAACATTGTTTTCACCATCACTGTTAATTGTTTATAAGGCTATTGTGAAATAATACATTTCGGACAAACTGTCTGTTAACATCTCGATGTTTCAGAATATAGATTTAGACTAGTTGATTTGAATGGCATGCGGCTTGTGCCACACAATTTTTTTGTTTGTAAACTAATCGTAACTGTTGTCTACTCTTGCTGAATAATCCGGTTTAAGTCTTTACGGTTGGCTAGAACTGGTTTAAAAATCTCACAGTCACAGCACGACGCACAAGTTAGTCATTACGTGTTTATTATAGCTTGAGCAACAATTACAACTTAGTTAATGGCCAGGTATGTGCGTTGGGGCTTGTTTAGTCACTTCCGTTACGTGCTCTTCCTGTACACACCGCGCGAATTTGAAGGCCTACTATGGCGAACACTGTTTTTTTATCATAACCCAGTATTAATATTTATAAGAGAAGCTCCGAGCGTTTAAATCGGATAGCGCAACGCCACACGCACTCACTTCACATACGCTTAGTCATTGGAGAGTTTGTAAATGCTGCTGCATTACCTAATTAATTATTCATGAGCCCAGCCTTCGCCGTAGTAGGGTTTTGGGCGGGGTTTTCTCCAGCACGTACACCTGGACAGGAGATGTGTTTCACTTTCCAAAGGGAAAATCTTCGGGAACGCATTCAGGTGAGTGGAATAATTTAGCGTATAGTTTTATTTAAATTATAGTAGCATAACCGTTTGCTGTTTCGCTTGCCCTTATGCATTTTTTAATCGAACTTGGTTAAAATGAATTTTAGAGATGCTAAAGTTTGATATTAGGTACCTATTAAACAAATGTTTCATATCACGAAAAAATATTTCAGTAGGCCTATAGTCGGTACTATTGGTAAAATTAAGCCATTTAGATATATTCTGAGATAAAGGTTTGTTATTGTTGTATAGTATAGATATTACATACATATGTATATATAAATGGCTTCATTTGATTGAAAACTTCTTGATTTAAAGTATAGATCGTTCAAAACTATTTTCTAGGCCACTTGAAGTATGGTGTATGTAATAAAAATGCTCTGTTTTAGTCCTCATTTATATTTTGCCTGGCAATTATGAGCTGATGAATTCTTAAGAAATGTCCTTCTTGTTTATATCTGAATTCAAATCTGGCTGTTACACTAGGGAGGTGTAAGTTCGTTTTTCTACGCCTGCAGACATGTTAACCTACTCACATACCAGCTTTAGCCTTGGGCTGCATAAATAGTTTGTCTTGTTAGTTCTTAGCTTTTGTGTTATCTCTAATCTAGTCAAACATCTAGCCCTCCCCCACACTTCTTAGTGAATGTAGACAGACCTGATTTTTAATTAATAATAATAATATTGTCAAATGCATCTTTACAAAACTCATACTTTCCAATTTTAGGTCACACAAAAGACCCTTTTTAGACCCTCTTTAGTTTACACAGCAGAACTTGACTGTGTTTTTGTGTGTAAGACCTGGCCTTTGTTGTTTATTGATGTCCAACCAGCAGACAGCAGGATGACGGGTCTCTGTGAGTTGCTCTGTTGTTTCTGCTCTTTCTGCCTCTGGTCTTGTCTCTGCTTGTCAGGAATTTTAAGCTGAAGTCTCCCTTGTTCTGTAATCACATCCCTCCTCCACCCTGTAGGCTACCTTTATTTCTCTGTCTGTCACTCCCTCTACTTTCAGGAGACGTTGTCATTAGAGACTTTAAAGGAATAGTTTATACAAAAAATAAACTTCATTAAGTGCAGTGACCAGAGGTAAAAAAATAAATAACAAATACACAAAGCCAGAGGCATTCGACAAAGTGCTTATTATGATTTTTAAAAGACAGCAGGATGCTATTTTTTGACTTTGGAGTCCTCTACAACAGATGCACATGTGCATTTGTTTCTGCCGTAAATGTATCCACTTTCCCCGTGGAATTTCGTACCTGCTTGTGTGTTAGCAAATCTGTGGGTTCCCCGTGCAATTAGGCTAATTTTATACCACAGGCTTTCCAATGTGAAATATTTTTTTGCACACTGAAAATGTTCCATGGATGCCAGTAAAGTACTTTAGTAAGAGAGTATGATGCAAGTGCAGCCTGGGCCTGTCTTTTTCTGTAAGACTGGACATAAATTTTCAAGTCAGACTTTATTTTGCACTAGTTCAGACTAGTTCTTAGGGCACAGTAGTAAATACTGATTTAATGCAGCTAAAAGAACTGTTTGTCTTTTGTCTGTGATTTGATTTCAGGCAGGACCATGGCCACTGCTGCCGAGTATGGACACAACTCCTGGGAGCTCAGCATCCAGGTGGACCAGCGCGAGGGAGACGAGGGCATGAAGTTTAAATTGCGGGTTAAGGGTGATCTTCACGTCGGGGGTCTCATGCTCAAACTGGTGGAGAAGATCAGTGAGTAATTACAGAGTTCTCATTGAAGAACCGGTATGGATTTTGAATATAAAGTTATAAAGCTCTCATTTCATGCAAATTTTTATTGCCGCAACACAGGGGATGTTAAATTGTGGGGATGGGAATAACAGGAAGTGGAAGCCAGTCATAAGTCAAATCACATTTTGACACATTACATTTAGTCATACACTGAAAAAAGTTTTAAATAAAGATTATGGGAGTATGCTTTACTAGAAAGTACTGTTTATCTCATTAAAATGTACTTTTCTTTGTAATTACTTCTGAAATTTAATAGCAAATTCTAAGTGAAAATTGCATCAAAGTAATATTTTTTTCAGCTTTATAATATACTTATAATTATTATCGCAGTTATGATTTGTAAAATGAATGCATTTATTATTAAGATATATGAATGTTCCTGAAAATACTTAATATGCTGTGTTCATAAAAACTTGTATTGCCAATTCATACTAAAAATAATATTTGTTACTACTGTGCTTACAGCATTCAACCTCTATAATTTCCACTCATATTTTAATAGCATTTATGTTGCAAATTCTTGTTTTCAGGAATTTTTATTAAAAAGGGTTCTTAGTGCAATTATGAAAAGCACAGCATTATTAGGAAGGAACACATCAAAAGTTATTGTGAGGTCTAAATGGGATTAAAAAAATTAAAACAGCAGTCAGAGTTTATTGGAAACCCATGTTTAAAACAACATCAACAACAAAATCTACCCAAATGGCAGGAAACGTCCTCAGAACAGAGGCTAACATTCTGGCAAGGTTGTCTCAAAGTTAAGAACAAACTCTTTAATAATGTAATCACAGCTACATTATTTATACATAGTTCATGGATTGTTTTTATTATTTTTTAAATGCTACTACTTATGCAGAATGTTCAGAGAACAAAAAATAAGTAATGTTTGCAAACTAATACACTGCTGAAATGTTCCCTTCATTTTATAGCCAAGAAAACATTTACATTCTTTGAACATATTTTAGTTTGCTGAGTAGAAGCTTAAATCCCAGTTCAGTTCTAAAGTGTAAACACACTTTGAAATACTCAGGTACACCCATGTTTGCCTTGCGTATCTTTGTATAGCCTCATAGTGCTGTTTGCAGGCGCAGGGTCTGAAGTTCACTGTGTGACTGTGTCAGCTAGAAAAATGCTAGCAAAACATCCTGCTTTCCTCTACAGACTCATCAGATGACCCAGTTGCTAAATATTACTGTTTGCCATGAAGGTATTTTATTGGCAATGGCCATTCATTAATTTGCTTGAACACAATGTGTTTATAGTCAACTTAATAGGTGTATTACAGTACAGATAGCCCAGAATTTCTTTAGTTGGTAATTACACGAGTGAGTCAGAGGATGATCACTGAGGAAGGATGAAGCAGATGTGAGTAAAAGAGGAATCATCAAGGTTTATATGGAACTGTGCTGTCATCAGACATGTTTGTATTACTCAGGGACGACTGGTTTGTCCCGATTTATTCAGGTGTAACGTCATGGTTGTAGTTTAACAACACATTAAACCACTCCACTTAAAAACATTCCTATTCACCTCCTTAACCTCTTAAGAACCTACAGCCTTTTATGAGGACATTATATTTCAGTGAATTTCTCTGAGACTCTAAATGCCACAGTTTTAAGTCTGGATGTCCTGTACTGAGCATATTCAGGGCTTTTTTACAGATGATCGGATGTTTCAACATGACCACTCCCTCTCCTTGATCTTCAGAAATGTCAGAAATTAATTTAGTGAAAAATTCTTTATGAAAATATGATATTTTGTAGCTATTATCTGTCTCATTTTTAAATTGTGTGTCATTAATGAACATCTCGAGCAAATTTTATGGTATTTCAAAACAAAATATGACTTTCTGTCTTAAAACAGGACCTTGATGTCTTAAGAGGTTAATATATTAATATATTATAACATATTAATTATAATATATTAAACTTTATCTATAAAGCATTTATTCAAAGTACACTGCCCATGGGCAAAGTAAAATTGAAGAGTGCAGTTTCTTTAGTGTTAATTTAGTAGTATTTGGAATAACAATAGCAGGACCGATACCTCCGCCTTTGTGCAAGGAGGAACAGGAGGAGCCCTGCCAGAACCCTGCAAAATGACCTCCAGCAGGCCACAAATGTGCATGTGTCTGCTCAAAGGCCCAGAAACAGATTCCATGAGGGTGGTATGAGGGCCTGACGTCCACAGGTAGGGGCATTTGCCAGGGAACACCAAGATTGGCAAATTGGCCACTGGTGCCCTGTGTTCTTCACAGATGAAAGCAGGTTCACACTGAGCACATGTGACAGATGTGACAGAGTCTGGAGACACCTTGGAGAACATTCTGCTGCCTGCAAAATCCTCCAGCATGACCGGTTTGGCAATGCGTCAGTAATAGTGTGGGGTGGCATTTCTTTGGAGGGCCGCACAGCCCTTCATGTGCTCGCCAGAGGTAGCCTGACTGCCATTAGGTGCAGAGATCCTCAGACCTAATTTTTAGAGATGTTGCCCCAGTTCTTCTGGATTTAGTTGGTCTCAGTTTGTTCTGTTACTTCATGTGATTCCAGACAGACTGGATGATGATCAGATTGTACAGATTGAACAGCACTGGCTGTTGTCAGACAATAATCTCATTGCATTATTACAATTAATGACAAAAATAATGTTTGGAAATGTAAACTGATTTTTCCAACTGACAGGCTACTGCAAAAGATAGAAATAACCCAATTAAAACCATTTTTTCTTTTGAAAATACTAGTGGCCTAAGACTTTTGCACAGTACTGTATATATATATATTTCAGTTTTAGTCATTTTTAATAGTTTACTGTCTCAGACTGAAGTTCTCACAGTATGTGGTTGTCTGTGTGTCAGAGGCTCCTCAGGACTGGTCCGATCATGCCATCTGGTGGGAGAAGAGGAGCTGCTGGCTGCTGAAAACTCACTGGACTCTGGATAAGTATGGAGTCCAGGCGGACGCTGACCTGCGCTACACCCCTCAACACAAACCCCTCTGCATTCAGCTGCCCAACATGAAGACCATCCGGCTCCCTGTTAGCTTCTCTGGTGTGGTCTTCAAAGCCGTGGCTGAGATCTGCAAAGCACTCAGTAAGAATAAATATTTTATAAAGTGGACAAATGTAATACAAATTTGTAGTTTTTGTCACATTGTGCAATTTAGATACAACAGCTCCTATAGACGTCATTAAAAGCAAACATTTAACATTTTTAACTTTTATACATTTCTTATCATATAATTCATTTAGTGCTTAATATTATATGTATGTTTCTGAATATTTATAGATTGCTCAATATTTTTTTATATATATTTATTTAACCAGGGGGAGTCATATTGAGTCTATATTCTCTTTTTCAAAAGGTCCCTGGCAAAGAAACTTTTACTTTTTTTACAATTCCAAATATTGTTTTTTGTTTTACAGAGCCTTGTACATTTGCACATGCACATTTTAGTAAATCATGCACACATTTTTTTTTCTTGCATGTCATGTGAGGAGCTCCGTAGTTTTTACATGTGAAAAAATTCAATGCATATTTCAATGATTTTTTTCTGCACATTAGTCTATTCCCTACTAAAGTTTGTTTTCCGTCTTTGTTCACAGACATCAGACGATCAGAAGAACTTTCTCTTCTGAAACTACCAGATGATCAAAAAAAGAAAAAGAAAAAGGACCGGGGCCCAGAATCAGCCTTTGATGAGATATTAAGCATGGATGTGACAGGAGGTATTTATTCCTGTTTTCAATTGAATTATTTTTCTTTTTTTTTTTAATATAAAAAGTAGCAATGAATAACTTCATTATAACCATATATATATATATATATATATATAGTGGCAAGATGAGGAATTACACAACCAAGGAAGTGGTGAAAAACCCCTGGAAGGTGGATTTTATTCAATGAAAAATTCAGGTGACCAGGTGAAACAGTGGAGAAGTGCTGAATCCTTGGTGCTCGGTGCACTGTGCTCAATCTTCCTTGTGCGTGCAGTGCTTCCTATGGTCTCGTCTGAGTGGGGAGGTCGGACGATCAGTCATAGCTGCTGTCTGGAGGAAATGTAAGCATCTGGTTAGAGCAGAGAGCATTTCTCAACTGGGCTTCCTCAAACGTGCTCTCTTATGTCCTGGCTTGAGGAGCTGCAGCTGTGGCTGATCGGCCGGTGATGATCGGGTGCAGCCGGTCAGCGTTGGTTTCCAGGGTGCCACTGATGAGTGCTCGGGCAGCTTGTCACAATATATATATATATATATATATATATATATATATATAATATGTAATAAAACTATATATATATATATATATATATATATATAAACCATTCATAATAAATATACACTCTTACAGTATTTACCATGCAATATAGAAATTCATATAAAATAAAATTACAAAGGAATTTTAAGTTTTGTTCATCTTTTAAACACTTTGTATAATAAACTTTTTATTATTGTTTTTGTGTAAGTCTTAAATTTATACTTTGTGCAGGAGCTCTCGGTCTCTACAGTAAAACTATGACTCCGACTTATGACCCGGAGAGCGGGTCGCCTGCATCTTCCACCAGTCTGTGGTTCGGCGAGAATCCTCTGACAGCCTGCCAACCCAACCTTCCAGCGGAGGAGCTGGCCAAACTCTACAAGCCTCTTACCATGGATGATAAAACAGCAATTAATGCTGGGTAAGTAAGGACAGACAAATTTAGGCTAGCTTTCAAAAGTTTGGGGAGTTTTTTGAAAGAAGTCTCTTAAACTCACCATAGCTGCATTTATTTGACCATTAAGAACAGTAGTACCGTTTCAAATTACAGTTTTTTAAAATTCAAATATATATATTTTTTTAGCATCATTACGCCAGTCTTTAGTGCCTTCAGAAATCATTCTGATATGCAGATTTGCTGCTTAAGAAACATTCTTTGATGAATAGAAAGAAAAAAATATTTTGTAACATTATAAATGTCACTTGCATTTTATACATTTTGAGTTCATTCATTCCTTTCAACTTTTGAATTGTAGTGTATGATCATTTTAATAATCCTTATATACATGTTAAAATATATATATATATATATATATATATATATACACATGTATATACATGTTGAACCATTTGTACTGTTACACCTCTGATTCTTACATTGTTGACATAAAGCTAAGGCTAATATACTATGTTACTATTTTTAAATGCACACTCCTTTTAAATGGCAACTAATATGTACTTTTTAGGTACTAAAATGTACCTTTTAGGTATAAATAAGTTATATAAAAAAATACAAAAATATAACATTTAGCTTTTGTACTTCAGGGCACCACGCCAGTGACGGCTTTGTACCTTTTTTGAGACTATATACAATATTTGATTCATTACAGAAGTGTTTTAGCATATTGCTATTTCTGCTGTTTTACACAAGCTATATCATTTCCAGAACATCCATTTATTGTGGTAAAATCACTGTAGCATACATTTGATGGCTTATTGGTTATGTGTATTTCAGTTTTTATGTATCAGTTGCATTTTAAGTGCTGTGTTTGTGTATTTTAACTGAGATGTTGCTCTGCAGGTGGCTGGATTCCTCTCGCTCACTGATGGAGCAAGGAATTCAGGAAAACGACAGACTCCTGCTACGATTCAAATACCACTGCTTCTTTGATCTCAACCCAAAGGTGAGAAATCTACTGTTCCTACATACCACATTATATGTTTATATTACATTATATGTTTATATTAGATGGCACTGATATGTGGAATGCATTTGTGTTTTTTTTCCTCTAGTATGATGCTGTGAGAATCACACAGTTGTATGAACAGGCCAGATGGGCAATACTGCTGGAGGAGATCGAGTGCACTGAAGAGGAGATGCTCATGTTTGCATCCCTGCAGGTACAAGATGCCAGTTTAAAGCATAAACTGATCTCATTCCACGCTATTATGTTCATTAGTTTGATTCAGAGCTCCAGAAAGCAGGTTAGTCAGTGTTCATTTGAGATACTACAATAGTTAATCGTTTAAGTATTTTTTCCTCCCCCCTCACGATTATTCGCATGCAAAATGAAAGTTTTTGTTTACATAATGTATGTGTGTGTGTTTATTATGTATATTTAAATACATGTACATGAAAAATCTGTGTTGATATTTTTTAAAAATATTTAGATATAATATAAATTATATGAATATAAATATATTTTTATATCTACATAATAAATGTACACAGTACACTCACATATGTTATGTAAACAAAAACCTTTATTTGGGATATGATTGAGAAATGCTGTCTTGGCAGTTAGCTGAAATCAAATATTTTCACACATATTTTCTGTAATTTATAGATTCATTTATGGTTACATTGTTTAGTTAACTATATCCCTGTTTAGCTCATCTGATAGCTATGCTCTGATGTGTCATAGTATTAAGTTGCAGTACATTGATACATAGATGGTATTGAATAATGGTCAGTTCTTTAGTGCCGTACTCTTTCACCTGAAGCTATGAGATAAATTACTTTGAGGACAAAGGATGTGACATTCCACAGCTAACACAAAATAGCATTCAGTTACACAATGAGATAATGCTAATGTTGTGAACATGCTGCTTATAATCCAAACCAAAGGACTTCTTGTGAGAGTATGTCTGTAGATCTGTAGCAAAAAAAAATTCCATGAGAGAGCATAAATTCACAAACTGCCTCTCAGATGACACAATTATGCATTGCACAAATATTTTAGAGGTTGTTTCCCCACCTGTTTTCCACATTATTTGCTGCTTCAATCATTGATTCAGTCTCCTGCCTCAAGCACTGAAAACCACAATGGGAGAAGTTCGCATATGATATAGTGTGTTAGCTGCTTGACTAGTTATTTAACGAGCACAGTGTTAATTCTCCACGTGAATTAAAATTTAAAGGTACAGTGTGTACTTTGTCAGTGTCTTAGTCGCAGTTATTGACTGATCAAATGAGTTATGTTTCATTGTTATGCAAATTAAGTGGTGTTTCAGATGTAAAAACTTGAATCTTTTCTAGTATCACATCTGTAAACTGACTTTATCAACGGAGCCACTGAGCAGTTCCAATGAACCCGAGATTGATGAAGTCGAGGCTGCGCTCTCAAACTTAGAATCCACGCTGGAAGGACGGAATGCTGATAAGATCCTGGTATCAGTGATTTTATGAATAGATTTTTTTAGAGTAATATTGGTACTTAATTTAATTTAATTAATATCCAGCATGTGTTTGGAACGAATCCGTGTCAGAACTAACAACTATAGAGAGTTTTTAGATTTATCTGTAGCATCTGGTTTATTGTATCTGGAATCAGTCTGGATGAAAATGAAGCTAGGTTTGGGTCAGTAAGATTTTATTTTTTATTTTTTAATTATTACTTTTATTCATCAAGAACATTTTACATTATATTAATCAAAACTTAGAGTAGAGACATTTTTTTATTATTAAGGTTATTATTAAGAAGCAGATATTAAAATGATTTCTGAAGCATCACGTGACACTAAAAACTGGAGTAATGATGCTGAATTTTGTGATGCAAAATTTACATTTGCATCACAGAAATAATGATATATAAATGCACATACAGTATATGTTTTGAAAATATTTAAATGTGTATGCATTTATATTTGTATATTTTATATAAATATGTTTAATGTAAACATAACATTTTTCTTAAATATATATACATGCACTTGTGTTTATATAAATACATAATAATAAAATATAATAATATAAAAATGTATGTATATATACAGTTACTAATTTAAATTGTAATAATATTTAACAAAAGTGTTTGTACTGTATTTATGTATTAATGTATTACATGTATTAATGTAATATAACTTTTTCAGGAAGATATCACTGACATTCCAAAGCTGGAAGATACACTTAAATTGTTTAGGTGAGTTTAAGTTTATTAAAATTGTTTAAGAAAAATACATTTTAAATGATGTTACAATTTTTTTCTTTTAAAATTGTGCAAATTATTAATGAATAATCTGTTGAAAAACAAACTATAGTTCCATGTACAAAGCAGTACTTTTTGCAATCTTTTCCCCATTGTGTTCAATGACATTAGTGTCTAGTCTGCAGTAAGACAAACTATACAGTGCATCGTTTAATTGCCTGTCCATGTCTTTGCTTTACAGACCCAAGCGATTGACATTAAAGCCGTATAAGGAGTACTGGTTTGTTTTTAGGGACACCACCATTTCTTACTACAAAAACAAAGAGTCTGCAAATAAAGAACCCATTGAGCTACTCCATCTACGAGGTGAGCGGCCAATCAGAGAAAAGATTATTTATTTTAATGCAGCCAATGCATCAGTGGTAATACGTTATTAATTGTACAGGATGTGAGGTCATTCCTGATGTCAACGTCACTGAGAAGAAGTTTGGCCTTAAGCTGTTATTGCCAGCGGCTGATGGAATGAACGAGGTTTATATTCGCTGCGACAATGTGAGTTTTAGATTTGTTTTTATGCAGATTGTGGTACAAGTGTCATATTTTATTGGTAAAATATGAGTGTCAAATATGATTTTTGAGATTTATTTGTCAGTCATCATTCATATTGCATTTTGTTTTGCACCCCACAATTAAAACGGAAGAGTTCTGATAATTAAACTAACCTCCTAATAATATTAAGACATATTATTAGGAGAAATATTATGGGAGTTACTGATTTTTATATGCAATTTATTAAACAGTCTGTTTTGCTGGTATAAAAATCCAGATAAATATCAGCATCTGAACAATATTGCATATTATATATGCATAAATATATATTTCATGTTTGTCTGAAGATGTATTAAACTTTGAGCTTTACAGGATTAAATATAATTGGAAGCTTCATCCATGCTTCATCTAAATAAGGCAAATGCATTTATTGGTTTCTTTTGCTTAAAACAAACATCTCCTGAAAACAGGAAACGCAGTATGCCAAGTGGAAAGCTGCCTGTATTTTGGCCTCCAAAGGAAAGACGATGGCCTACAGCTCGTACCGCACCGAGGTGAAGAACATCCAGTCTTTCTTGCAGATGAAGAGTCTAGCGCCTCCTCCTGGCCAGGCAGCTCCGGACGTAGAATCCATGGAAATGAATGCCGAGTGCTTCGTTTCTCCACGATATGCAAAGAAGTACAAGACCAAACAGGTGAAAATGCAATCTTGACACACGCTGAAAGGACAAGATAAAGCTTGAGCTGCTCGTTTTTATGTTGCCATGACAGCACTGAATATCTGAGATCTGTTTAACATTCCTTTCCTGTTTCCTTTTTCTTTTTTTTTCAGCTGACCACACGAATCTTGGAGGTCCATCACAATATTTCCCAGCTTTCCCTCATGGAGGCTAAAATGCGTTTTATCCAAGCATGGCAGTCCCTGCCTGAGTTTGGCATCAAGTACTATATTGTCAGGTAATTTAACTGAACAACAGATTGATATTTAAGCATGAATAAGGTTTTTAAGCCTAACCGTGAAATATGAATTTCTTTGAGGATGTGCACTAACAAAGTCCTTTTTATCGTTACCTTTTTTCATGTTTCAAAAGTTTACATCAATACTTTATCAAAATGTCTAGATGCATTTGGATAATTTATTAACATTTTACTCTTCTGTTCTGATTGTTTTGACCTTCCTCCCTTACATATGGATAATTTTGATGATGTAGTTTTTGAGTGAACCATGGCAAAATTAACCTATAATAATTTTTTTATTTAAAGGTGTGTAAGCTGTGATCAATGAGTCCGTACCAAAAAGTAATACAAAAATCTGTGCTAACTAAAATAAAACAAAATGACAAAAAGATTGAATCCAAAATATGGTAATAATATAGCATAATAATAGACTTACAAGCGATTTCTTTAAAGGCCAGTCATTTCTGAGTGGGAACAAGGAACAAAAAGGAATAATTCACTCAAAAAGTCTGTCATCATTTACTCACCCTAGAGTAGTTTCAATTCTGTATGAATTTGAAAGATATTTTGAAGAAAGTTTGTAACCAGGCTGTTTTGGGTCACCATTGACTTCCATTTTTTTCCCACTATGGAAGTCACTTGTACTGTTGTTCCATTTAAAGTTTAAATGTCTTTCTGTTTTCATTGGATATATTGACTGAAAAATCTGAAAATAGCCTATTTCTTTCATTAGGAGTCAAATTTTGGCTTTTTGCCGGTTTCATAGTCACAAATTGAAAATTCTCTTTTTATAAATTAGACACCAAATTGCCATTTTGTTACAGTTTTGTTGAACAACAGGTTGATTTGTGCCTTTTATCAATTAGAAACTGAACTTAAAAGTCTAGTGTTTGCATTAAACACATCAAAATAAAAAGAAAATTAAAAATTCAAGAGAAATTTAAAATAAGACTTAACATTCCACTGTTCTATTTAAAGGTTATTTTTTTTTCTATTTAATGTAATATAGGGTATAATGTTGACTTGAAAATCTGAAAGTAGCCTACATAAATACAGTCACTTTCATTATGAGTCAAATTTTGGCTTTTTGTTGACAATATTCTTTTTATAAATGAGACACATAATTGACCTTTCACAAAACCCCGCCCCAAAACGGCCATTGTCCAATCACACATCCTAGCAACGGTTACTAAGTAAGCAAGGTCCGTCAAG
>JAUCMS010000045.1:15887215-15899008 GCA_032357445.1 Enteromius radiatus
ATATACAAATATATTATGTAAAGAAAAACTTTTATTTTGGATGCGATTAATCGCGATTAATCGTTTGACATCTCTACTAGAAATGTTTCATTTGGCTTGGCGGGAAAATATGCTAAATAAAAAAAAAATGTTATTAAAAGAAAACAAACATAACCCTAGGTATCTATTCAATACGGTGACTAAATTAACGAAAAATGAAGCATCAACAGGTACTGACTTTCCACAAGATCACAGCAGTAATGACTTTATGCAATATTTTACTTCCGAGATTAATATTATTAGAGATAAAATAGAAACTGTGCAGCTGTCAGCTACAGTATTGCATCAGATGTTGTAGATCCTCTGAGGAAAAAATTCCACTCATTCTCTACCATAGGAGAGGAAGAGTTGTATAAACTTGTTAAACCATCTAAATCAACATGTTAGACCCTATTCCATCTAAACTATTAAAAGAGCTGCTTCCAGAAGTCATTCATCATTGTCATTAGGATATGTCCCCAAAGCCTTCAAACTGGCTGTTATTAAGCCTCTCCTTAAAAAAATGCAACTTGACCCCAAAGATCTAGTTAATTACAGACCAATCCCAAATCTCTCTTTTCTGTCAAAGACACTAGGTAGTAGCAGTGAATGAATAATTATAATATCAATCAAGAGTGCAATATGGAGTACCTCAAGGCTCAGTACTAGGGACATTACTTTTTACGCTTACACCCTTGGGAGATAGCCTGGTTTCTCCCAAGGTTTTCTCCATTCTCTCATGGATGGGGTTTTGGCTCCTTGCCGCCTCTGGTGATTACTATCGCTTTGATTACAGAGACTGTCTCTGCTTTTGATAAATAAATAGTTTAATCTCATCATTTTACATTACCATCACTCTGTTCTCCTATTTGATAATGTTCAGTGCTTTGCTACAATCTGTATTGTTAAAATCACTATATAAATAAAAGTGATTGATTGATTGACATCCAGTCTATAGAAAACTCCCCTGAGTAAGACCCAGGATGTAGCCATCCCCCAAGTGGAGTGGGCTCTCAAGCCCTTAGGTGGCCGAAGGCCCCTGTAATAGGCTAACGATATCGCCTCCATGATCCAATGCAACAGTCAATGTTGAGACGTCTTACCCTTGTGAGGAGTAGACCACAAAAAGCTGGTTATGAGTCCTAAAACCTGCTGTCCTTATCACATACGTATGAAGTTGCCTGTACCGGACATAGAGAATTCAACTTCTGCTCCTCCTGAGAAGAGAACAGAGGAGGTTGAAAAGCTTCCAGTTTAGCTTTACATTGAAACAATGATCTAGGCACAAAAGCTGGGTTAGGGCGAAATGAAACTTTAGTGAGCCATGGAGTGAACTGCAAACAAGACAGCGAAGTTAGAAAAAAAAAACATAATAGAGCATTATTTTTTTTTTATCCAGTTGTAAGTTACCCTGTTAGGTTAAATACAGGTCATAAATGAATTAACGTGATAATGTCATTGTACATGTTCAGATAACCATGGTAACGTTAGTGGTTTGTGTTATCAAAATAATAATAATAATAATAATAATGCAGGCATAAAGTTTGTGAGAGAAACGGACTGAAATCTCTTTGATCTGTGTCTTGCTAGTCTTCCTGACTGGCTGTGGCTCTGGAAATCAGCGCTCGATTAACTGGCCTTTCGGAACAGGAAGTGACAGAACACACGTGTGGAGAGAACCATCGTTTGTGTGAAATTACTGTTTTCTTTGTACTCATAGACATTACCACTTTTTCAGTCGGGTTAGATAAAGTGTAAACTAGTTTCCAAACATCCTCCGGTCGACCTTTATCCTCGCTGATCGCAGTAAATGGCGGAGTGTGTAAATGACAGCGATGCAGAGATAAGAATCAGTTACGGAGACTATGTAGTGCTGAAGAGAGGAGATGTCTTCAAATCAGTGCAGATTGAAAATAAAAAGTGAGTTAACCATTTAAAACGTATACTAAATGTTATCTCCTATGTACATTTCTGAGGCCTTGATGTTTGGTATAAAGGGCAATCTAAAATCTGAGACCACATTAAAAGTCTGGTATTCAAAAACCATATTAAAATTATGCAATAAAGGTTTTATTGCTGTGAAGAGTTTGATTTAAGAAACTGTAATATGGAAAACGAACCAGACATGCATTTTGCACGTTTTCTGTATCTGCAAAATGAAAAACAGTAAGACTTCATGTGAATTTTTACAATTTTTCTTCTCAAATTGTTCTGACAAAAAATAGTGCCTTAACCGTAAAATGTATTGCAGTTGAAATAGTCTTCTTTGGAGTCCACTGTATATTTGTAAAGACCAAAAAATTAAATAATTTATTTAAGGAGTAATCATTAATAGTCTTATGTTGAAATGTTCAATTCATAATTCACTCCTATTATGTGCTTGTACATGCCTCATTTGCTTTTTGACATTTTGTGTTTTTTGGACTCTCAGGAAAGTGATCTTTGAGAAACAGTGGTTCTTCTTAGACAATGCGGTCGGGCAGCTGTACGGGACCATATTTGAAATTGAAGCCGGTGGTTCACTCAAACTTAAGGCAGCGAAACACTCAGGAGACTCTTTAGGTAGTGATGCTGTGGATATATGCTGTTATCTGTGGATTCATTTATTTTCGTCTGCAATGAGATGAGATTATGTTTCTCTTTTCTTCTGTCACAGATTCTAAGGAAGCAGGCCAGGATAATAGACACATAATGGATGATGGCAGATCTCAGAAACTGACCAGAGATGATATTGAAACACTGAAAGAGCAAGGGTTAAAAGGCCAGGTATGTACTTGAGTTAAAGCAACCGCATTTGACAGCAGGACGAATAATTTGTGCTGTTATTTAAGGTTGTGTCATCAAGGTTTTTAGGTCAAATCAGTTTTGCTCACATGTCCATTCATATGTGTTTAAGGAGATTGTCCAGCAGCTCATAGACAACAGTACAACATTCAAGGACAAAACTGAATTTGCTCAAGAGAAGTACATCAAGAAGAAGAAAAAGAAGTGAGTTCAAAACATTTTTAATTCATATTTTGTCAATCTTATTGAAAGTATTACTATTAACGCACTACAAGAAAACACATGTAATTAGAGAAAATACTAGCTACTATTAAGAAAACATTTTTATCAAGTTGACAACACAAGACCCCTGCCAGATTATGACTCCCCTAGCATTGGTAGGTTTAGTGTTAGGTGTGGGGGGGGTTAGGATTAGGGGTGGGGTTAAAATTAGTATTGATTTCAACAAGGGGAGTCATAATTCAGCACAACTTAACATAAGCTTTCGGCTCGCATTTACTGCAAGGGAAACTTGTATACGAAGCTTGGCTAATTAATGTTTTTAAGTTTAAATAGCGGATTTGGTATATCAAAGACAAGAGAAAACATCCTCCCTACATTATTGCGTGTGAAAAATTCATCAAGATACAACGTGGAGAACGCCTCCATTTTAAATTTTGTAAACTGTACATTTACAAAAGCTGATTTTGTTCTGACTGCTGTTTATACAACTGCATTTGTGTTTTGTTATTGGATAATATAACTGTAACTGCACAATTTATCTTCTAAGATCTGTTGCATAAATAATTAAATCTCTATCTCTAAGCAGCAAATGTTTTTTATGATTTATTTTGGGTTAATTATATAAAATAAATCTTTATGCATTAGTTGTATTCTTATACATGTTGTGCAAATGATGATATATGTGCACAATTGACAAATTAATATTACTCTCAATCTCAGCTCAATATATAATTAAAAATAAAATCAATGTAATCAATGTAATTACAATTTTTCTTATTTTAACACCCTGCTTGAATAATTTCTTTGTCTTTTGGATATTATTAGCCTATCTGACAAATTCCACAATTAACTGTAATACATTATTATATACGACTGCTAACTTATAGGCTTAATTTAATATCCTTAACTAAATACATTTTCAAGGATAATTAAAATAAATCGGTATTGAATCTTCATTAATTGTCAAAATAAATTGCAGAATAATCCTGGCGAATGCAATTTTTAGCGGGGTTTTTTTGGTTCCCCTTGAAACATTTACATTGTGGTCTACACGATATGCAGTTTCTTCATTTGCATGTGTTGTGAGGACTGGCAGCACTCGTGTTGTCAACTTGATGCAAATGTTTTCTTAATGTGCTGGTGTTTTCTCTATTTGCATGCAGTGTGTAGAGCTCTCTCGGCCACCGTAAAGTTTTTACCGTTACACCTTTATGTGTACAGATACGAGAGTGACATAACTATCCTGAAACCCTCCACTCGACTCCTTGCCATGATGTACCACGGCAGAGAACCAGGGAAAATATGGTATTTGAATTTGAAGGAATACTTCGATCATTTACTCATCCTGATGCCATTTTTGAACCCATAAGTTACCTGATATAATTACATGATTGTTATTTAGCAAAGTATTCTTTTAAGAACACTGATTTCCAAACTTTTTTGGTCATTTGAATCACTTTGACCAAAAATTATACTTGGAGATTTTAGCTTAATATTTTACTGAATATTAAATTGCATTGTCACCTTTCTCCATTGTTGTTGTTTTGTGTTAATTACATTCATTATTATTCATTATTATTTTTTACATTTTTATTTTTGTTGTTTTAGTAAGTTCTCGTGCTTTTGTCACTTTTACTTTTTTATATTTGTAGCTTTAATTTATTTTTAGTTCTGTTTTGGTCATTTTATTCATATGTTATTCTACTCATTTTTTTGTCATTTTCTATTTATATATATTTTAAATGTGTATATTATTTCAGCTTTATTTCAAGTAATTAAAACCATTTTAAAGCTTTAACAACACTGAACCTCTCTGATGTTGATATATGGTCAAATCTCATGCAAGTAAATTTGTAATTTTTCTTAAAAAAAAAAAAACTTAAGTATTTGATTTTGATTTATTTTACATTTTTGTAATTTTCCAATTGTCTTCCAACACTGTTCTAGTACACTTAAAAGTCTAAATTTACTGTATTGTTAATTTTTTTTGTTTTACTCTGTTGTAGCCACTTGCGGTACGACACGTTAGCTCAGATTTTGACTCTGGGTAACATCCACGCTTGCAGTAAAATCATTGTTTTTGAGACCTGTGCTGGACTTGTGTTAGGCTCAGTGATGGAGAGAATGGGAGGTAATAACACTTCACTAAAAAATATGATAGTTCATGGAGAAATGAAAGTTCTGTCATTGTTAACTCACCCTCAGGTTGCTTCAAGCCTGTATGAGTTTCTCTCGTGTTTAACATGACAAGATATTTTGAAGAATATAGGTAACCAATTAATAGGTGACTTCCATTGTATGCAAAAAAAAAAAATCACTATGGAGGGTCAAAAGTTTGGTTACCCACATTTAGAAAAAAAAACACTATTAGACTGTACTGTTGATCCAGATGTCTCTTTTTTTACAGGTTATGGCTCAGTGATTCAGATGTATCCCGGAGGAGGCCCAACAAGAGCTGGCATGGAAAGCTTCGGCTTTCCTTCACACTTCCACGAGACACTGCATGACTTCCCTTTATGCAAAGTTAATGCTCTGTTGGCGGGAACGCTGGACCTATCAGAGAAGGATGCAGACTCTCAGGCCAATAGCAGCGGAAACAGATCCGAGTCTTCTCAGGAAACCTCAGGTGTGTCTGAGGAGAAGAACTCAGAAACTCAGAGCATGGAGGTCAGCGTCGACCCACAAGAAGAAATTGAAAGAGCAGAGAGAGAAAAACTGCGAGAGCAGAGGGTAAGGTTTTTCCACATGAGATATACATTTCTGGGACTACTCTGTCCCAAGGGTTGAATTATTATTAATTTTAAAAAATTTAACTCTTTTCATGCCTTCACCATTTACCTTTGATGCTTTTGATTTTATTGTTTTCTAAAACGAAACCTTTAAAAAATATTAAATATGTATATATATTTTTTTCATTTTAAGGTATAGTTCTAAATATTAATTACTAAATATTAATTAATGTAAAATGTATGTTTATGGTCATTTAAACAAAATACTAAATTAGCACAAACTATTTTAAAAAATATCTGATCGAATTTATCATTTTAAAATATGAAATTAATTTGAGTAATTCTAAATAATAATAATAATAAATGAAAAAGTTCATTTAAACAAATAAACTATTTTTATCCTACAATAATCTTCTTATAATATCCTTAAAATAAGAATATAATTTAAAATATAATTATATATGAAAGAAAAGAGAAAAGCTAAAAAAAAAACCTGATTATTCTAAATCTTTGTATTTATTTTAAAATATTAATATAATTTAGGTAATTCATATTTTGATACACACACACACACACATATAATTTAAATAAGCAGCTGAACTAACACAGCTTTGGTGTCACAATCATCAAACATTTTGCCCTTTTGAGTGTTTTTAAAAGTGTACTTGGTTTCCAAGGAGACAGAAGTTTAAAAGAAGAGCAGCATGAGGTGATATGTGTGAAAGAGATGTGTGAAGAAAACAAAGCAAGCAAAAACAGACTTCTTCTTTCATGCCTTTATATACACATCAGAACATTGTTAGTGGGACAATTTAACTACTCTGAGTGGGAAAAAATGTCTTTTTATATTTTTCTTTAATTCCACATTCATATTTGTCTTTCTAAACTTACAGGCTCAAGAGAAAAAGGTGAAGATGGAGGAGAAGAGGAAGAAGTTAGCTTCAGCTGCTGCTCTGTTAGCGGGCAGAAATGCAGATGGGTATGTTTTGTGTTCTTTCTGTTATATCATTTTTTTTTTTTTTTTACTCCCTAAATGCATTTACAGCGCAAAAACATTTCAAATCTCTCAATGGCAATCCATAACATGATAAAGTGCACATTCCGTATACGAGTTAATGTGACTGACTGTTAATATAAGTGATGTATGGTTAAATTGATGAGACTTGTCATGTCATATTTTGTATTGATTTTTAAGCTGTTTTGTATGCAGTCTTCCAGTGATTTATCTTATTAATATGTGGAAGCTGATTGAAATATTTACTTGTTTTAGGTTGGTGATTGCTAGTCGCTTTCACCCGTGTCCTGTGTTAATGGGTCTGCTGAAGTTCGTAGCACCATCACGACCGTTTGTAGTGTACTGCCAGTACAGAGAGGTAAAACGCATTGGTTTGTTGTCAAAGCAGTTCATCCAAACATGTTCTTTAGCAATAGTCAAAATGCGGATGTTGTTGTTAAGTGCCTAGAAAGCCTAAAAAGTACCATAAATGACGGGGTGTCATCGCTTTTAAAAGATTTCTGTATTCAATTTAATAACTGCTTTCTGCAATGTCTGATTTCTCTTGGACAGCCTCTGATTGAGTGCTACACAAAACTCAGGGAACAAGGAGGAGTAATCAATCTCAGATTAACAGATTCCTGGCTCAGGCATTACCAGGTAAATTTTACTACATCCCATACACAGATAGTTCTGTGTGTTGTAGTTTTTTGCTCTCCTTTTTTTTTAAATTTGATGAAAATAGATTGCAGGACTTTTGTCATTACAAAAAAATCGTAAATTAAATGTCACTCTTTTGAACTTTTTTATTCATCCTTCAAAAATGTATGACTGTTATCACAAAATTGCAGGACAACAGCTTTGTATCACTCAAATAATTTAGATTTTAAATTGTATTAAAAATAAAAAAGTTATTTAAAATTGTAATAATATTTTGCAATATTACTCTGTTCAAATAAATACCCCTTAAAAAACTAACATTTAAACATTTAATCCGTAGTGTAAATCAAGTTCAGAATACGAAAAATCTAAATGTATTATTTTTAATTTGCTCCATTATGCTTAAATTTGCATTGGAACAGTTACATGTAAAACTTTTTGTTGTTGTTGTTTTTTCTGGAAAAACAGATGCATTGTGATATAATTACTGTTATGTAAGATGACTCATGCTGTGAAATAAGATTTTGGTCATCCCACCCACCCCTAGAAGGCTTTGACTTATTCACTTCTGTATCATTGTTTCAGGTGTTGCCCAACCGGACTCATCCAGTGCTGCTCATGAGTGGAGGTGGAGGGTATCTCCTGTCCGGAACCACAGTCGCTACAGACGCTGCCAAAGCTAGAAATCAGCACAAATCAGAGGAGCCTGTTGCCAAGAGGCTTAAACTGCATGAGATTAGTTCATCATGTGATAGCTCTACCTAGGCAATTAGTTTAGTATAACTTATTTAAGTGAGAAGAAACCAAATCAAATGGACTCACACATGCAGGCAGTGCTTTATTCTCTGTACAAGTTGCACGACTTTATTATTCAAAGTCTGTTCTCTACAGTTTTTTTTTTTTTTGACAAGATTTGCATTTAAGAGTTGACATCAATGTTCTCATTTTTATTTATTTATTTTTTTTTAGCAAGATGTGGAGGAAGGAAAACATTCGCTGCATTTTCGGCATCCTCTGCACTTGGCAAATAACCAAGTTTTGTTCACAATATTGCATCATTGCCCAAATAAACGTTTATGTTTTTAACGATTTTCAAAATATTTACAGCAACAAAACACAAATGATAACCACATTTGTCAGTTTTGGTCCCATAATTACACATTTTATTAATTGTCAACAATGCAGATTCGATGGAAAGCCATAAAGAACAACAGCAATTTTCAAACATACTGCATTTTTCACAGTTGTAAAGTAGCATGCTCTTAAATGCATTCAAATTTGCAGTCAGTAGTACATGGGCATTTTGTGTTGTTGGTTTTTTTTTTTTTTTTTTTAGTATATTTTAGGATGTAATAAAGAGAGAAATGATTCACATTGCATTATCGGTCTTATTTTGCCTTTTATAAACTGTTTTGTTTCTCGGACTCTCACATTAAACACCAACAACAAAATTCTAATGCAGTTGCAATCAGGTACGACATATAGTAATGCATTCATCTAAAGCAGCCAAAGCACACACAAAGCAGAAGGAAAATCAAATCAGGCAGCTTAAGAAAACGATGTCTCAGATTCTTTTAAGAATGGTTAAGTTGTCTCTTTCATCTGTTGATCCACAGAGGCCAGTGTCTCAAGTTCTTTTAACTGAAAGAAAAGAACAAAAATTAAATGCAGTATTTAGGTCTCATACCTCTTTTAAATGAAGCTAAAAACTGTTGCTTTAATCAGTCCTTGGAGCTGTTTTGTCTGTATGCAATCATTGCCAAAAAGTTGTTTCTAGTCAACAAAATATCATTCATGTTGAGGATTGATGCACTTAGCATCTTGAGTTTTTCCCTCTAAACCCTTAAGTAAAAGCACTAATACTTTGTAGTTTGCAGGCATATCAAATAACTCATATATCCTTGTAATAGCACAATATTTGGCTTAAGTAGTCACTGGACAGACATTGATGCTGGAATGTTAATGCCACTTTTTGATGCATTTCGAGTTGCATGTAGTTAAGAAATGAATGGAGTTGGTCTACCCACATCCTTCCTTAGTCATGCAACTTATCCATGTTGAAGTCTAGCAAGCAGAGATACATAAAAGCTACTTCAAGTGGAAAATCTGGCCTCGTTTTCAAGCAAGTCTTGATTGTGTTGATGTCATGCTTTGTTCAAATCATTTTTGGCTTGTCCTAAACGACTTAGGTCAGTGAATAATTTTTTTTTTTTCTTATTTGTAAATACGAGACTTTGTTTGTTTGATTGTGAGACCTAGCGCAGAGGTGTTCAACCCTGTCTTGCAGAGTATAAATTTAGCCCTACTAAAATATCCCTGAGGATTGCTTGAAAATTCCATGTATTTGTGTTGTAGCAGGTTAGAAATGAGCTGTCCAGTACAATGGGTCTCTGGGAGCAGGTTTGAAGACCTGATCCCTGAATCATTCCCAAATTTTCCCAAAAGTGCACATTTTAGATATCTCCTATTTAACACTGTCATTCCAAGGTAACCTTAAAGGGACCTATTTATACCTTATCTATCCTAAAGGGTACATATTAATACCTTATAGTAGTAATATGTACCCTAAAGGTAGTACCAAGAACTTACTAGGTGTAAGAAGATGTACCTTTAAGGGCACTGTCCCAGTAAAATGCTGTTGTACCCCTATTATGGGTTACGGGCCTATTGTTTAGGGGCCTTCAAGAACAGGGTTGGAAACCATTGGCCTAGCGCTTAAAGGCTTTTTTTTAACAAGTGGTTATCCATAAAGTATTAATCTTAGGAAAGACTTGTAACCTCTGGTAACTTTTAGGGGATGATACTGGGAATTGGACAGGTCAGACTATACCTCTTCTGGTGTGAGAAGCTTCTGTTGGGGGACACCCTTTTCCTCCTCGAGTGACTCCTCCTGAGTAAGCAGGCCTCTTTTGTACCGGAGACTTTCGGCAAAGTCCTCTAATTTATGGTAGGGGTGCTGGTCAGTACTTTCCTCTGCCTTATGGCCTCTCTTGTACCAGGCTGGATGGTAATATCCTCTGTAAATCCATGGGGAACGCTTCTCATAGACGTCTCCTTTGTTAAGTAGACGTTCCTCTAACTCATTCTTCTTTTTTGTTAGGTATCTCAACGCAGCCTCCCTGTCCTGCTTCTCCTCTGCAGAACTCTGGTGTCCTTTCTTGAGCTCATCTTCCTCCTCTTGGCTGGTTAAGGGATGTCTCTTTTCATTAAGCTCATAGACAATCCCTTCTTCCTCAGGTGGATGGTGGGCATTGTCTGTTGAGTCATGGAGACTGTGAGTCTTCTCTGAGATGGGTTCATTTTCATCCTCGAGCTCTGTGGAGTCACCACGCTTTTGATGAAGCTTCTTATGGTGATATCTGTGTGTGGGCTTCCAGATCCTTTTATCCATTTCCTCGCTCTCCTCTGAGTCCTCGTATGTTTTTTCCAGGGGTCTTTGCTCATGATGCTCTTCGGACGAGGCCCGTTTGTGGTGCTTCTTATGGTGGTATCTATGGGTGGGTTTCCAGTATCGCTTTGCGATATCCTCATCTACCTCTTCTGATTCTTCAGATCTCTCTTCCCATGAGTTTAAGTCTTCATTAAGTTGCTCATTCAGCAGGTCTTTGTTTGGTTTGTAGTGCCCACCATCCCCATGACTCCTTTTGTGGGTGTAGCTTGGGAAGTCTTCTTGACTTCTGTCGTAGTCTTGTTCTTCAAAATCCTCATTCTCGCTGCGCTTGTGGTGTTTTTTCTTGTGGTGGTATCTATGTGATGGCTTCCAGATTCGCTTCTCTCTTTCCTCACTCTCCTCATCCTCCTCTTCTCCAAAAGCCCCGTGGTTTCTTTTGTGTGTGTAACTTGGGAAATCTTCTTGGCTTCTGTCATAGTCCTGTTCTTCACGTTTTTCTCTGCTGGTCAGATGATGACTCCTTTTATATTCATAAAGAGGGAATTCTTCCTGGCTGCGTTCCTCATCAGGATTATCTCGCTTGTAAAGGATGGAAAAATGTCTTTTCAGGGGAAATGCTTCTTGGCTTCGCTCATTATCTGGATCTTCTCTTTTATGCTTGTTACCTCTTTTATAGAAACTCGGGAACTCTTCCTGGCTTCTTTCGTCATCCTGTTGATCACGTTTTTCTTTCATTCTTCTTTTCATAAAACTCGGGAAGTCTTCCTGGCTTCTTTCGTCATCCAGTTCATCACGTTTTTCTTTGTTTCTTCTTTTCATAAAACTCGGGAACTCTTCTTGGCTTCGTTCGTCATCCAGTTCATCACGTTTTTCTTTGTTTCTTCTTTTCATAAAACTCGGGAAGTCTTCCTGGCTTCGTTCGTCATCCAGTTCATCACGTTTTTCTTTGTTTCTTCTTTTCATAAAACTCGGGAACTCTTCTTGGCTTCGTTCGT
>JAUCMS010000045.1:15912506-15962806 GCA_032357445.1 Enteromius radiatus
TCACCTAATCTTTAGATACAGTTTTGCAATTATTAAAATACATGTAGCCTACGAACATGATCGCCGGAGGACAAGCTAGAGGTAGTGGATGAAGTCGACGACATGGCTTTTTGATTAGTGAAGGACGCCGTAGCTGTAATACATACTTTGAACCGCGTGGCGCAAGATTCGCGACATTCCTACACATTGTACCTTTAAAATCTATCTTGTTGTTCCGTGTTCTCTCAATGTTCTCTCATTAGTCTACAGACCTTGCTGAAGAAACCACAGAAGAGATAACTTTTCAAACTAGCACTCTCCTAAGAGGATAGGGCTGTTGAAGATCAAACACTATTTCTGGAAAAAACAGTTTTTTTTCAGCTCTTCGAATGCTGATGCCTTGAATTAATCATCACAGTTTCTGCTCAAACTGATATGAAACTCCGCTGAACTCTGAATACATTAGAGGTACTTTAGTTTAACAGCTACAAATCGTGACTCTTCATCTTCACACTCAACATCTCTTTAGATTAATGAATGTAACAAACGTATGCATAAATGCATAGGCACTGCAGCATATGAATTGGGTGCGCTATACCCATCATTCCACTAGGTTGAGCTGTTTCTTTCACAATCTGAAATCTTTTACATGATTTTGAGTTTTTCATAGGCTACTGGAACCACAACCACCTTTTAGAAAAGTGTAAATATAGACAAAAGTTAATGTTAAGCAAGACCGCTATTATTTGATGGACTACAGTCGGCTAAATGCAGTATTATTGTGACATTTTTACAATTTAAAATAGCTTAATATATTTTATTCCTGACCAAGCCGAAAAAAAGTATTCAAAATTAAATCTTACTAACCCCAATCTTTTGGGAAAAAAAAATTATTGCAAAATATGAACGCCCATATTTATCTGCTTACGTTTGAATAAGAGACAGATCTTGCATTGCATGTTTAAAATGGAAAACGATACAAATAATAAAATGTTAATTGGATAAAAATCCATTTACATGTTTACTGATTCACCATTTAAAAACGGTTCTAAGCACACACATTATCTGTCTGTTACCTTATCCACAGACAGAAAACATGATAAAAGACAGAAAGGCACTGACTCATTAAATATTTATAATCCTGCAGTCTCATCCATTCAATTGTGCTAAGCACTGTCAAATACACAGCATTCACGATTCTGGGAGCAATAGCTCTTTTCAAAAGACCTATTGTATTTTACCTCTCAATGGCTCACGCAGGAACAGGAAGAGCTAGCCATTGAGAGCTCAGCTACCAGCGATGGAAAACAGAAAGAAATCAAGGACACAGCAAAACTTTATGACTGAAGAAATGGTTTATCGGATTCATGGATTCATGTCGTCATGAACTTTCTCACCCTGTTTCCCTCTGAAATTTTTCTTAGACATGCATGTGCCTGACTGACCTCTGTTATGCAACACAGTTCCAGACTGTGTTCTGTCCTGCTGAAACACCTCATTATGCAATCAGTTCTGCTGAATAGTGGGCCACTAGAAAAATCAATAGTCTAAATTCTTCTGATTTTACAGTAAAGGCTCTCACCTTGCCAACATGTTTGATTTTACGCACACATATATAGGCCTAGTACTGTTGAACATTACTTAAAAATAATGCTTGGCTTGTTACTAATGTAATCCTCTGACTCACACCTAGTTGTGTAACAGTTAATAAAATTTTCTCCAAGTATAGACTAAAAATAAAAATACTACACAAACAGTGCGTCAAAATCTCCGATTTAGACTATTTATTTATTTAACAAAAACTGTATTTGTATATTTGTGTTCAATTTAAAATGAAAAATAAAATTGTCTGTTTCATAATTGAATTAATACTAATTACTATATTACAATTATAATGCTAATATTTGACTGCTCATATCAGTTGCGCAGATGAACTCCACCCAAGAAGGCCCGCACATTAAACGTCAATCACTTCTTCCACCAATCATATGCGTTCAGAAAACGCAGAGAGGCGGAGTCGAATTCAACTCGAGCCCTCCCTCATTTTATTTCCTGCAACAAAGTAACCTTCTTAACGTTATCTGAACCTTTAAATCGCATAGATTCGCATAATTGATAGACGTAATAATATTAAGCTTAATACGTCGATAAATTTCTTTTAAGAAATGGTTCATAGTTAACAGTGTAGCAGTGCCGGGCTTGCAGAGATCCGCGTGCATGTAAACATGGGCACGTCAGCGCGCAATTAACGTTTCCCGGTACTGCAGAACTAAAGGATGGGTATTTGCCTTTAAACTCAGGTAATTGTCACATTATCATGTTTTAATCACTACATCGGCGGGACTCAACACTGAATGTACTCTATAACGTTAGATTGAATTTTACGGTACAACCATAACGTTAAGTCACGCTGTCGCTCCGTAAATAGTGGCGGCGTCTCAAAACCTAGTGGGCTCCCTATCTAGATGTCGTCTTTAGAACCTTTAGAGCGTAAGAGTGTTTTCTAGGGAGGTAGCTTGCTATGCTTTGAGAAACACCCTTAGATACCGGGTGTTGTTGTCACTGACAGTAACCGGCTTTAGCCGGTTCAGACCGTGTTGTTTTTGCTTCCGCCACTCAGACAGTAGGGTTTCTTGAAACGTGGTCAAAGCTGCTCTCTGAAGATCGGGTTTAGATTCAAGGATCTGACATAGGCTACCATTATTTTTCTCTCTAATATTGCGTCCAGCAGTTAAAAAATGTTTGTGTTTAGGGCGTATAATCAAAATACACTAATAATGTAACTTTAACGAATTCGTGCAAAACCAGAAGGGGCTTTAAAAGTGCACAGCAGTTCTGCAGGTAGGTATCAGACCACTGGGCAAATCCAGATCAGCTGATGTTGTTAACGTAACTTAGATTTGTTTTGCACCGGGAATCCGATGTGTTTCTTTCCCTCTGTGTTTTAGGTCTCTTCGTTCTCTTCTCCATCTGAGTGTCAGTCATGGACAGCACTAAAGTCACTCTGACAGTTAGAGGGACCACAGCACTGGGTAAGAGGAATAATTGAATAGAAGAATAACACAGTGTATAATTTTCACTAATAAGTCATTAACAATTATTACATTATCAATCAGAAGTTCAACTGTAAAATATATTTGCATATCTGTTCACAGAAGGTTTTCTTTTAGACACTTACTAATTTGAAAAGTTTTTATTAATAGAAAAAAGTCAAGACAATCTAATTTAATTCATTAAAACAATATAAATGTGGCATTTTGGAGTAGTTGGAGTGTTTTCTGATACTGAACAACCTTGTCATAATGTCTCTGCTATAGCACATGCTATGTAAGTTAGATTTAATATTTTTTAGAAAATTTTGTTTAAAGAAGTTGCAACATTAAACTAATACCCACTGAACTTGAGTAAAAAAAGAACAGTATCAAATTTGTAAGTCACTCGCTTTGCAAGCTGTTTTAAACTAGGTCAATCTGTTTTACAGTGTTGTATGGTTCTAGCTATTTTGGCACATTGTTTGATATGATTTGAAGCATGTAATAATGTGATAATGTTATTAATTGAAGGTTATATATATATATATATATATATAAATTACGTTTACATTTGATTCATTTAGTAGATGCTTTTATGCTTTTAAAATAAAGTAATATAAAATAAAGTGTTATTATTACGTATTTATAAAGTGTTAACATTTAAAATGAAATATTTAAGAAAATAACACATTTGGTTAATAAAAAGTGTTGTTAAGTCAGTAATCTTTTGTGCATAATGTAAGTACATTATCATCAGTAAATGCTGACTTCATTTTTGTGTTGGACATTTAATAATTTATTCAGAAAATATATTAATGGTCTTTTTTCTTTTAAGTTAACTTTATAATTACATTTGATAGATTAAATTGAACAATTCTATGTAATTGTTATTGTATGTAATATTATGTAAAATTATTACAAAAAGCATATCATATTTTTGCATTGAATCATCTGGAGACACATTCCTTTGCTTACCACAAAGGAGAGAATTACTAAACTATATTTTTTTATTTCTATATCAGGCGAGGTGATTGCAGTAGTTGGCAGTTGTGAAACCCTGGGCACCTGGTGTCATCAAAAAGCAGTGACCCTGCAGCCAGCAGAGGAGGATAGGTACATGTGCAATGCCATCTTATGTTTGCCTTCCAGTGCAAGTTACCCTTGACCCACATATTTATCTTCTGTGTCTCGGCTCATCCCAGCACCTTGTGGAGAACAACTGTTGAGGTTCCTAAGGGGGCTGAAACCAAGTATCGCTATTTCAAGGGATTCATTTTGGAATCCAAGGTGAGATTTTCTTTTTCTAGTAAACAAACATGATAGAAGGGATTCCTAGAAGGTTCACAAATAACGTTAAAGGCCCAATGTTCAACTGATTACCCAACACCTTTTAAAGAGTGGCCTCAGCTATGTTATTTATAGATGTTCTTGTTTATAATACTTTTAGGGTTCATTCACACAGAACAGATTCAAATAAGGCCTTTTTTTTTTTTTAACTGAACTTATTGATCTTGATTGCTCCATTTTTAGAATGCAGTGTCATGTGCAAGACGCTGCAAGAGACATGATTACAACTGGTCAAACTGGTGGCACATTTACACAGATAAGTGATAGAAAAGCAGTATAGTGGAACAGGAAAACGTGTTCTGTGTGAATGGCTTCTTAAAGGCACTTTATTATCTATGCAGTATCTATTGTTTGTGATATACATTTGTGACTTCTTAGCTGTTTATTATACATGTATGACTATATGTTCACATTTCGGATATGTGTGTTTTCAAACATGTTTTAAACATTGCTCAAGGGCTTACTTTTAATCATCTTTATTTTTTTAGTGTGCTAGTAATTCTATGTTATAAATGTTTTAAGAGTTTAAGTTGATGAAATCCATCTGTGAGAGTGTCATTCACGTAGCTCTTAATCTCTTTAAGCCGAAGTCAGTTCTGGGTACTCTTTATTTTTTGTTATTTCACGGAGACTGTCATTTCCTGTGAGCCCCTCTAACATGCTGTGTCTTTTACACATTATATTTACATGTCAGTTTTTTACATCTCCCAGACAGAAACATTTAGAGTTTAGAATGGAAATATATTAAACAAGAATATGTAGAAATAATTATTTCTAGTTAGGGAAGTATTAGCGTAAAAGCTAATTTGAGGTGGTAAGGACAAAGATTTCCAAAGCCTTTTTCCCCACGTATATAAATAACCTGGGAATCTCTAGTTTAACACTGTGAAAAATGCCAATGTGTTTGTTCTGACTAATCAGTCCACTTTTCAGATGTCAACCAACTGGCTGGCTGGCAGAAAGTGGTGACTATATCTCATATTCTTTTTTTCCCGGAAGTGAGACTTCGGTTTGAATGGCCAAAGTGGTCTTTGTTTTTCCAAAATCTGTCCATAATCTTAACCCCCATTTGGAATTACAGAATGCAGGTGGGCCATGTCAAGTCATAGTCAATAGATGGGAGACCCATCAGCAGCCACGCTCATTGAGTCCCTCAGGTATCTGATCCCAGAATAGCCCACACGTTTGAATGTCTAATGCAACCCATAGAGCCCTTCCTTAATTTTTATTACATTCAGATCAGTTTGTCCCCTTTATCTCTAAGCCTGCATTATCAATATATGCTGACTTCAGCTTTTTAAAGACAACATGGCACGTTCACAAAATCTGTCACATTTGAAATATGGCTTATTTCTAATTTATGGAAAAGAATGGAAAGTAATGTGATATGGAACTTACATTTATCTCTCAGAACATTACTAGACCTAAAGTGTTAATGTTATTTCCCCCTACTCACATTATTTTCTTGTTTTCATCAGTGTATCATGCACAATAAGACTAGCAACATTTATTTTTAAAAGCAAATATCCCTATTTACTCTCTAAATGCATGCATCTGGTCTTCTTGTGCATAAATCACTGATGGATGTTGTAAAGAAAATAATAAAACTTGATTTCATGTTGTCCTTAAAGTGGAACCAATGTCATTAAAAGGCACTTAAAGGAATCTAATGGAACCTAATTATTAGAAACCATAACATTTAGTGGGCTATTACTCCTCATAGTCAGACAGAGCGAAGCAGTTTTTACTGGTGCATTCTTGGGTTTACGATCAATCTGTTTTTTACTTTTCCTTTCTCTTATTTAGCCACTTTTTGGGTTTAATTCTTTAATTAACTTTTTTTTTTTTTATAATTGTGTATATTTTTAATAGTTGATTTACATGCACAACACATTTTTTACCTCAATTTATTTTTGGATAATTACATTTATCATTTTAAGTACATTTTTACACAACACATTTAACACGCATGCATTCAACAACTACGCAAAACAATACATTACACAATACATAAATGCTATTTTTGTCTTTTTTTGTTTTTGCTTTTACTAGCCAGGTTCCATTTTAGATGTTATATGTTATGTTCTTTAAAAGTTTGTCAGTATTTCTTTGTGCTTGTGTTGCCACAAAACATTTTGCTTGCATAGTAACACTTTCTGGATATAGATTATTATTTTTTAGCTTTTGGCAACCAAATATTACTCTATTATAATTATCTTTTGTGTTACACTTAAATTCTAACAAGCCCATTTCTTGCTTGTACAGTATACAAGCTAAAGACCTGAAGAGATCCATCCAGTACAGAGCAAACTGAACACTTTAATCTTACATTTAGAAACAAACCAGAAAATAAATGTCTCATGGTGGTGTTTATTTACACTGTACTGGTGACTCTTAAGTTTTGTAGATGTGTAGCAGGAGAGGTTTACCTTCCATATTAAATTTCGTTGTGTCTTGCAGAACCTGAGCTTGTGATTGACGATGGACATTTTGGAGTCCACAGTGAGTTTGATCAGTTGAATTGCATAAACATTTTAATGCAACAGAAAAGCAATCATGTCATCTTTCTGTAACATGCAAATTAAATTTCTTGGTCCTTCAGATGGTGTTGAGTGTGTGGACTCGGGATGGTTGACGTGTCAGACAGAAATTCGTCTCCGGCTTCATTGCTCTGTGAAACCTCCAGTATCTATTACTAAGAAAAAGTTTAAAACGTCACGCTTCAGGTAATATCCTTTACAAAATACAGAATATACATTTAAATCTTAGGTCATTCAGTGACATTTATTCATTTAGGTCATTTGAAATTAAAATGAAATAAAATTAATCAAACTGATCTGTTGATTAATAATAGGGATGCAAAATATTGCAGGCTTTTTCCAATTCAAACACTATATTTTCTTCTAGACCATGTACTAAACATTTATTTGTTTTTTTTCAAATTCACATTTTCCGATTTGAAAGAAAATGGTAAAATATAATGCATCAAATTAATGGCTGCTTTAGATTGAAGCTGATGCTGGAAGGTTTTGAGGAGGAAGAAGAGGAAAGCCCTTCATCGTGGAATAAGATGACTACTACACTGGAGATCAGTATGATCAGTGACAGCGGATATAAGTCTCGACATTCCCAGCCAGAATGTGGATACGCTCTTGAACCCTCCCAATGGACCGAATACATTATTCACACCATGGACCCAGATAACCTAGAGCTCACCTTTGAGTTCTTTGAGGTATGGAAATCTTTGGTGTTGTTAAATAAGAAGATTTTGTACACAATTGCATCACAAAGCATTTTAATGGATTTTTTTTTACATGTATTTACATTCATCTTGCATGAACCCTTTTGGTGACTTGTGACTGTTATGTCACGTCGTTTTTGTTTAGGAGGAGCTGAGTGAGACTGTGGTTCAGGGTGATGTCCATCCAGGTCACGTGGGCACCGCATGCCTCTTATCGTCCTCTTTTGTGGAGAGTGGCAAAGATCAGGGTGTGGTCACGCTACCCATCATGAGCCGGAATGCCAGACAGACTTTTGGAAAAGTCAGAGGTATAATCAGTACCACAGTGCACTGATGTTCAAAGTCTAAAAATCCATGATACTGTCTGTTCTTTTACTGAATGCACACAACATTTGCATCTGTAAGCAACAAAATGCTATTCATTTACTGATATGCTGATCTCATTCAATTTAAGCATTAAGCTTAAACATCAAATAAAATAAATGCTTTTATTCATGGGATTTCAGTGGATTACTTGGTGACACGTCCTATCCAAGGCTTTCAGTGTGACATGAGTCAGTCCTTCGCCAAATACTGGAAGAAAAGGAGCGCTCTGGATGTTGGACACAGAGGAGCAGGAAGCACACATGCTCCCAAGTGAGTGGTAACAGTGTGGAGTTTGTGTGTGTGTGTGTACTGTATATGTTGTTATTTGTCTGTTTTAGTTATTATGGCCTGTTAAACAGGCTCTGTAAATACTATAAAGTAGTAAACACAATAAACACACCTTAGTTTCTGAGAACACAATCACACTTCAGAGTTGCTTGCTGCATGAACAAAGTTTGAGAGAGAAGTGCATGTTTAACAGAAAGAAATTTGTTTCTGATGAAAATACAACTCTCTTTTATTTCAGGCATCACAAGATCAGGGAAAACACAATTGCCTCATTTCTAAGTGCGGCCAACCATGTGAGTGTAAATAAAGAATGTAACTCAATCAAAATACATCAAATTAATCAAATTAAAGCATATCTTTTTTCCCACAGGGAGCTGCTTATGTAGAGTTTGATGTACATCTCTCTAAAGATTTAGTTCCAATCGTATACCATGATCTCACCTGCTGTATTTCTAGTAAAAAGGTAACAGTCACATCTGACTCCCAGGCTTTGACGGTGAAAAGTCACTCTTTGTGCAACTCATTTAGTGTCCTTCAGTATAGTTTTTGTTTTGACTTCTTTTAAGGACTTCCAACTTAAACCTTTCAAATTCAGACTTGACTCATAAACACTGATTAAAGTCATAAACACTGATTAAAGCTGCAAAACAAAAGGAAAAAAGGTCATGTCTTCATTTGTACTTTACATTTCTTGTCCTTTTTATAGAAAAATGACAAGAACTCAATGGTATTGTTCGAAGTTCCTGTCAAAGATCTTACGTTTGATCAACTTCAGCTTTTAAAAGTAAGGCTTATTTCAGATTCCTTTGCTGTAATTGATCAGTGAAATGTAATTATCTCCGTGCTGATGTTGATGAGTGTGAATGTTTGTTTTTCTCAGCTCGCCCACACAACTGCCATGGAAGTTCATGACCACAAAGGTAGAATTTCTATTGATTTATGTCACGAAAGTACAATACAAATAAGATCATTATATAACTCTTTGCTAAACTAGTTGGTGACTTTTAGGAAAGATTAATGTGCAGTGTTTAGTCTGTTATCCACAGTCATGTTCCAGAAGTAAAAATGTAATTCAGTCTCCATAATTACAAATTTTAGTGCTTTGTAGTGGTTCATCTTGGATCTGGATGTAATTGTTTAGGGCTTAGAATCCAAGCCTCTGTTGGGCTGTACTCTGTTGAATAAACAGTTAACTGTTAATAGATAGAGATAATTGTTTTTGTGGTGTTGCTTTGTCTAGACTTGCAGGATGAAGAGGAGTATATAGATGAGCACCAACCTTTCCCTTCCCTTTCACAGGTATGACAGCTTTATCTTTTCATATACAGCTTTGACCTTAGGAATGATAAAAAAATATATTTTAGTAGTTTAAGGAACTGTTTAATCCTTTTTATTGAACAGACATTGAAAAGAAATTGTGGTAAATGCTAATATTGCTGTACACCTTGGTTTGATATTATGTTTCAGATATTCCAGGCTGTTCCAGATTCTGTAGGATTCAACATTGAACTAAAGTGGATTTCACAGTTCAAGGTTTGTGTTGTCTCAAACTGGTTTGATCTCAGTCTTAGTGGTAAGAAAAACAACCTCATTGTTTCTGTTTCTTCAAACAGGATGGCTCCTGGGACGCGAAACTCTCCACCTACTTTAATATGAATCAGTTCCTGGACATCATCCTCACATGCGTACTGCGGAACGCTGGCAATAGGAGAATAGTCTTCTCATGTTTTGATCCTGATGTTTGCACAATGTAAGAGGTCTCGTTCATGTGCATATTCTAGTAATTCACTAATATTTTTTTAAGGTTATATATATTTGTGCTATGGCAGGCAATTTAAGCACAGTATAAACCAGCCACATGTTTTTTTTAAATGCATGTGCACAGTAATTACAGGGACATTTATAAAAGAATAGCTTTTATAAATAAAAGCTAATAAAAAATTTAGGCCATCCAAAATGTATAGATGGTTTGTTCATCAGAACAGATTTGGAGAAATGAAGCATTACATCACTTGCTCACCAATGGATGCTCTGCAGTGAATGGGTGCCGTCAGACAAGAGTCCAGACAGCTGATAAAAAACATTGCAGTAATCCAAACCACTTCAGTCTGTCAATTAATGTCTTGTGTATAAACAAAGGTAATAATAATAATTAAAAAAAACAGTTGTAAACAAATATGTTTGTGGATTTTTATGTGAGAGGTCAACAGAAGACTTTCACTGGTGGAAGCAGTATTATGGATTAAGAACTTAAACTTTAGTCACAAGCAAAGGTTTAAAATGTCTTGATGGACTTGTTTCTTACAAGCATGCAGCTTTTCACTTCACAAGGTGGTAATTTATGCACTCTGGTGGTGTGGGTTAGGGTTCGGATTATTTGTACATTATTGTGATGTTTTTATCGGCTGTTTGGACTTTCATTCTGATGGCACCCATTCACTGCAGAGGATCCTTTGCTGAGCAAGTGATGTAATGCTTTATTTATCAAAATCTGTCCAGATGAAGAAACAAAGTCACCTGCATCTTGTCCTGAAGGTAGGTAAACTTTTAGAAGATTTTTGGGTGAAATGTTTCTTGAAAGAATAAATAGTCAGGTCACCTTTATTTATATAGTGCTTTTAGCAATACAGATCAAATAAATGTATAATGTACAGCCAATGATGTAAAATCACAAGATTAAACAAAATTTTTAATTTAAAGGCATTTCATTATTGAATTCATGGTCATGGCTGAACAAGAATTCAGTTTAAATAGTATCTATGCAATCAAATCAACGATAATCACTGGAAATTGAGTAAAATAATCAGCCTTGATGTGGTGGTTAATCTGAAATAAATGTATGCTCTCTTCTTCAGGGTGAGACAAAAACAGAACAAATACCCCATCCTGTTTCTGACCCAAGGAGTGACAGAGCTCTACCCTGAACTCATGGACATCCGCTGTCAGAGCACTAAGATCGCCATGAGCTTTGCTCAGAGTGAGAACATACTGGTAAGAGAACAGTGGTGTGAGAACACACCTTCAGAATTAAAGCAATAGCATGGAGAGACGGCCAGTTTGGCAGTATAACAAAGCTTTTTAATCACAAACTATCCAAACCGCTGAAGTGAAAGAGATCTATTTTTGTTGTTTTGCTTCTGTGAGACTTCTTTACCTGAAAATAAATGTGGCTTAATTGTTGTCCATGTGAGCTTACATCACAAAGATGAAATAAAGACTTTTTTGTGCTCGCAGGGAATCAGTGCTCACACTGATGAGCTCTTGAGAAATATGGAGTTCATCAGAGAGGCTCAGTCTAAAGGGCTGGTGGTCTTCTGCTGGGGTGACTACAACAACGACCATGATAACAGGATGAAGTTAAGGGAACATGGCATTGATGGCCTCATATATGACAGGTAGGCTCCAGTTTGTCTTGCTGAGGTCTTTAGCATGGCTCAGAATATTTATTAAATGTTTACTTGCAAATGTACAATAGCTAAGTCATACAGGTACAGTAGCAATAACACTCTGTTTAATAAAGAGTCAGAAAAGGGCTCGAAAATGACCAGTTGTGTGAAACAAAAACTATAAGAAGTAAATGGTAAAAGCGTCTAGAATGCGGTGACATTGTTGAAAGAGTAATCATAAAGTAGAAGCATGATGCATTAGCCCACATCAGGCAATGCTATCACTGTAATTTGACTGTCATGCTGACTCTTTCGATAGCAATACCATGACAACCTTTGAATGCATTACTGTAGAAATCATTTGTGGTTTATGGCTATTTCCTGATGATCCGGGCATATCAGTACATGTCTACATGAAGCTCTGTTTCATTCTGGGTAAAGGTTAAAGTAATCAATGATGTTCTATGTTTATGTAATACACTTCATGCCATGTAATGCACTTTTCAATTAGATACAGTCAGACTGAACCTCGGGCTGTTGCGTAAATATCATTGTTTGTGTGCGTTAACAATTTAGCTGTAACATTTATTCAGTAAAACCAGCTCTGAGGTTCATCAAACACCGACTTATGTTTATATAACAATGCAGCGTTGGCAGATTTTTCTTGCAGTGTTCTGTATTTCTGTTCCTTCTCCAATGCTGAAAAACCCTCAAGACCTTCTTAGATAAATTATATTCCTGTTTATTGAAATTTTACCCCAAAATGACAATTCATGTCATCATGTTTTATCTCTGTTTATTCCAAACTGGCATGATTGTTGTTGAGTTTAGTTAGTTTGTAATTTATTTAGTGTTAATTATTTCCCTTGCAATTTTAACAGCATAAATCATTATTTTTCATATTAGCATACACACACAATACTTGCATATAATAATATATATAATAATAATAACCTTTTACTACCAAACCCATTCAACCAAACAGTCTGAAAAATAGTACGTTTAACCTATAATTTGTTTGATGTGACTCCTTTTTTCCTTTATTTTAGGAAAAATAATATTCCTATGCATTGACTCTTCAACTTTTAATCCCTTTTTGCTTTTTTTAAGTAGTCCTCACACCATTTTGTGGTAATTTGCCTCTTTTTTCAGAATACATGAATGCTTGGTGCCAAAACCCAATGCTTCAACTTCCTCTGACGCCAGTAATGTCTTCTGTTCCCGGTTGTTTGCATTTTTTCTTGGCATTTGGCTGCTGCCTGACTGATCATTCTCACCGTCTAGCACCACAAGAACCATAGTGTTTTACAGAAGTGATGTGAGGCAGTGGAACTGTTTTTTTTTTTTTGTTTTTTTTCATTATTCAGCACTGGGTTAAGGTTCAGCTGCCTGTTACATCATTCTGAGATTTCGAGACTTCCTCTTTACACAGATTACAGTGCAGATGTGCATTTGTTTTATTTCCACTCTGATTTTTTTCCACTTCTACCCATGTTATAGCTATGCATGAATCCCCTCCATGGACCTCAATGATTTAATCATTGAAGGATAAATGAATGAATTGATGGATTAATGGCTTCTACTCTCAAACCAGCATGACTGAGGATCTTGATAAAGGCATGGCAGAAAAAAGCTGCATTTGTCTAATGATCTCAATCTAAACATACTTGCCACAGCAGTTCTTAAAGGGTTAGTTCACCCAAAAATGAAAATTCTGTCATGAATTATTCACCCTCGTGTCGTTCCAAATCCATAAGACCTTTGTTAATCTTCGGAACACAAATTAAGATAGGTTTAATGATATCAGAGAGCTATCTGTCCCTCCATAGACAGCAATACAACTGAAATAATCCCAGATCCAGAAACGTGGTAAAAACACAGGTTAAAAAAAAAAAGTCCATGTGACATCAGTGGATCAATTTCCGATTTGCGCCGATACGAGAATACTTTTTTTTGCACAAAGAAAACAAAAATAACATCATAACCCTTTAAACTCAACTATATTTAAATATTGTCTGTTCTTATATTATATTGTAATATGAAAATTATATATTAGCATAATTATAGACAATTGTGATGAGTGCTTTTCCCACCCATTTAGAATAAATTACTCTCTTTCCTTGGGTTTACATTGGGGATATATTTTTTATATCTGCGTTCTTACTGAACATATTGTGTCATGTCTTTTGTAAAGAATGATGCTAAACATAAAGATGGTGATGAGCCCATCAGTATTCATAGCGCTTTTAAAAACACATATATCATCTGACACCATGATGGTAGAAACATGGTAGAAAACATAAATAGAAATCCATAAATATACAGTATATATTCCATGAAACTGACTTGTCACGTATAAAGTAATGAAGTTGTTCAAGTTTTTATTGATGTTTTAAATGAAATGATTTCTGAATTTCTGATACTGGTGATTAAACATTTAAAAACAATCTAAATAACATCACAAGCAGTGAGCTTGTATTTTCAGGCTGACTGTTGGTGTTTTTGTTTATTCTGACAGAGAATGTGTCTTTTTTGATTTCGACCTTAGTGAGAGTAGACATCATAAAGTCAACATGAAATTAAAAATATGTTTTTTTAAAACACACATACATGGTCTTAATACAAATGCTTCATAAGCAAAAGAAAGAAACGTATAGAGTAATTGGGCGTTATTCTTTTCTTTCTTGTTAAACTTGTGTTAAGCCTAAATAGATTCTCATTTAAAAAGTTCCAGTCTCACTATTGTAAGTCCCACCCTACATTTGTGTATGTGTGTTCATGTTAACTTTAAGTTGATATGGATGTAAATGAGGCTATGGGGGTAAAATCTGTGTAACATGTCTCATGTCATGTTATTGAAGGACATTTTTAGTTTTGTTGCACAGACTATACTTGTAATGCTCAAAGCTTCATTTTCAGTTGTCATATTAAATATTCTGTCTACTCTAAAGGTCTGCAGCAGAGATTAAAGGCATGATATGGCAATAATATGGAGATGCTTATTGTATAACATTGTTTTCTTTTTTGCTCTTGGTCGAAACCTTGATATGATCCCCTCCCCCTCACCCAAGATGGCTACTTCCTTGTTATGTGACACTCCCTTTTCCTTCCCTCAGATTGGCCCACCGCTAAAACAATGTTTTGTATCCACAGAATCTGCGACGATAAGCAGGAGCAGCCAAACATCTTCAATGTAGAGGAACAGGGAGGAACTCTAAAGGAGGTCATTCAAACATGTGCCTGCTCCACCTACAGCATTCCCTGCTCCTCCATTCCGTGTGCTGGAAAAGTCCAGGAGGCCAACGGAGAGTCCGATTCTGGCCAGAGTTCCTCCTGAGACCCATACAACCAATCCACATTCACTATATGTCTGTAATCTTCCCACAATGCACCAGAACTAACGCACAATTACACTCCGTCATTAAGCCAAATCTAAAAAATAATATCGGGGACAATTACACAATGCTAGCTTCCACGTTTCCATGTTTAGCCGATTTGCTGTATATTTGGATGCAAAAAATTATGTATAGAATGTGTAATATTTGTTTTATGATTCTTAATATTCTTGGGAATACCTTCTGATTTTTTTTCCCCTCTGCCAAGTATTTGTCAATTTCTTTATCTGCGGAATGAGTATTGAACATTATCACAGTATAGTATTTAAATTTCCAGAACAACCAAAAAAGTTGCTAAATCTGAGGCCTAAAAAGTCTCTTAAAATGAAGATTTTGTGGGGTTTCATTCATGAACATATTCTTTTCCTGTATATTAATATCTTTTCACTACTATATCCATCAACAGATTATTTTTTAAATGAACCACTGTTTTAGCAGAACAAAATTTAATTCAAACTTTATTCAAATGTGCAATTGACATCACCTCTTTACTGTCTTTACTGTAAATGGATGTATATTTAAATGAATGTGACTCTGTAAACGTGTGTGCTGTTGAGCGTCAGTGTGGTCTTGTCTATATTAGCATGTATTTATACTGCTTCCTCGCAGTGAAATCATACATGCTTGCTGTTCAATGCCACACTGGACTCCAGCAACTTGCTGTATGAATCTACACTCGATGTTGTGGATGTCACCGTGCAAATATAAACCAGAACAACGCTCTAAGAGCCAGAATAAACATATTTAAAACCAATGAAATACATATCTTTTGTTTGGGGGTTATCCTAATTATTATAATACATTGGTTGTTAATAAGATTATGCATTATGGGAAGAACATAAAATATTGCACATAAAATGGTACACAACAAATTCAGATTATAAAATGGCTAACGGATCTTATAGTGCACTATATAGTAAAACAACATGTACTTTTCTATAATGTTTTAGAAACAAAAATGCACACATTGCCCATTAGACTTATATGAGATATAAAACATTAAAGGGCTGGGGCTGAATAAATCTTTGGTAATTTGTAAATGTTAGAGCAAGTTGACTTCACTGCAGGGCACTAGATGTGGTTTTTAAATGTTTAAAGTGCTCTTTTATCTGACACAGGTGAGGCCTTTGGCGTGTAATGTCATTCTGCAGCTGTGGTAGTGCGCATTAATATTTAACATTGTGCTGTGGCCGCAGGTGAGCATTTCCTATTTGTTCTCCCACATTATACACATAAACATCAAAGGAAAAACACCAGCAAACCTCCTTTCTGCTCTAAAAGCGAGCTACTGTAGTTTTTATACAGGCAATACCAGTTAGCTACGTGTGTTTCACACTGCTGCTAACAAAAGTGCAGAGGAAAGGAAAACCAGATAAAATAATAAATTAAAATTAGTTAATTTTATTTAATGCAAACCTACCCCTTACAATTATTCAAAAACAGTAATTGTTGTACAGTGTGAGAAAAAGGTAGATTATAATTATAATCTACTTAAAACCAGTAGTTTTTAGCCTTCATTTTTTTCTAAATAGGTTTTCTTCGGATTATGTACTACTCTGGTGATCTGCAGTACCATCTAGTGCTCAGTGTGGTATGTGCATACATTTTTCGTCATAACAACCTGCAGTGGCAGTGCGGGACCTTGTTGCTGATAAATCAGTATTGTGGTATAAGCAAATTGTAGCTTGTTAAGTTGTGCAAAACAACAATGAACCAAAATTAAGTATACAATGTTTTATCTTCAATGAATCTACCTAAACTAAATTTAATAAGAATAAATAAATAATTTGACCATATTCTTGATATTTTAACGACTACAAAGTTGTTAGTTAAAGCTGTTTTTATAACGTTAAGTTTATACAATGATTTCTCAAAGAATTCAGGCATAGTTTCTTACAATAAACTAGTGCGATATTACGTAACGCGCATTTATGAGTGTATTATGGGAGTTGTAGTTTGTTTATGTTCAATTCGTTTCAACTGCCGTTTATTTAATCCTTTTTCCAAAACTCCAAATACCATAATGCTTTGCACGAACGTCCTGAACGCCCACGCTTAATAAACGCAATGACAGTAATCCCCCGCTGCCATAGTGACAGAGCGCAAGAGAAGCGGGCAGATAAACGGAAAGAGATTTTAGTGTTTATCTGTGCATTTAACTACATAAATAATGGACAATTCCGGTAAAGAAAAGGAGGCACTTCAGCTTATGGCTGAAGCCGATAAGAAAGTGAAGTCTTCCGGCTCGTTTTTAGGAGGAATGTTTGGGTAAGATTAAATACATGCTTTACAGTTTATCCGATCACCCCGCTAGTCCGCTAAAATATCATATTGTCAGTATGATCATGTTGCTAACCTTTGGTTAAATGTTTACCGGGTAATAAAAATTTTTTAGTTGCATAAATACTAAAAATATATATGAATTTCTTTGTACAAGGACTCAAGCTGTGACAGGCCGCTTTGCGCATCAATCGATAGAAAAAAGGGCTTGTTCATTACAATGCATAGCTGATTTTTTAAATAACGATTTTTTACATGATCATAATGACTGAAATAATGATAATAACTGATGTGATTTTATGATTGGAGCAGTAAGTAAAATGTTACGTGTTTGGCGCATTAGTGGCGCAGTGGCTGCAGTATTTACATATTATTTTTTTGGTTTTATGTACTCTAATATAATTACCAGAAAGGTAATACATTTACAATAATACTGCCATGGTTATACATATTTATATATGGAATTCTTTATATATATATATATATATATATATATGCTTTAATTTTTAATCCGCTGCACATTATGTAATAATAATAATGATGTTAAGTTAATGTGAAATAAGATATGAATGTAAAAAAAAATATTTTATTGTGTACTTTTTACAAATATTCCGATTAATGGAACTAATACATGTATTCATTTTAATATTTAACTTTAGTTTCTTTACTTTTCTTTTACATTCTTTAGTTTGTTTGTGTCCGAAACCATGAGATGCTTTATTGACACCACAAACATATTCAGAACATATTCAGTGTTATTTATAGTAAACAAGCTCTGACCTAGTATGTTGTGAAATGGATTTATTTCAAGTAGTTTTAATAAATATGATATGAGGCACTTAAAAACTGACCCAATTGAATATTCCCATTAGGGCACAAGTTATCTAGGCCTTTCTGTTTATTACCAGCTATAATATTCTGACTTAACCCAAAATATATATATAATTACATTTTACTTGTTAATCCTAACCACTATTAATGAAGTGCTTTTCTTCTGGCTTATAGATTTATTAGGAAAACATGCTAGTTTTCATTATGATTTTAAAGTGGATAAAAGATATAACTGCATCTTCCCACGTCTTTCAGAGGAAATCACAAAGTGGAAGAAGCATGTGAGATGTACGCCAGAGCAGCCAACATGTTCAAAATGGCCAAAAATTGGAGTGGTATGTGTTTAGTAGTGGTGCACACATGACATACTTCATCTTTAACAAATGTTGTTATGCAATATACATTCAAATAGTTTGAATATGAACCCTTAATTTGTGCATTTTAATGTACTGTAGCTGCTAAAATACAAATATTTATGAGTGAATATAATCTCATTAGGGAAGTTACCCTAATGCTATCTTGATTAATTAAACAGCTTTGCAGGATATGTAATGATGGTTACTGTATATTCAAATTCTCCTGACGAGGTTTGTGTGTTTGTATCCAGCTGCGGGCAATGCTTTCTGTCAGGCAGCCAGACTTCACATGCAGCTTCAGAATAAACACGATTCGGCCACCAGCTACGTCGATGCGGGAAACGCCTTCAAGAAGGCAGATCCACAAGGTGAGGCCACAGAATCACAGATTAACTCCCAGCTTCATGACAATCTGTTGGTTTATTCTAAATAAACAGATGTTGATGCATCTCAAGATGAATATGTAATATTAGACTCGTTGATCCGTCTTGTAATTTTAAACAAGTTTATCTTTTTACTTTACTACTGGGTGGATTCATAAAGTTAATCTCATTTTTATAAAATAGTTATTTCTGTGTGAACTGAACATTACTGGATTATTTTAGTGTTTATTAATATTTAGAATATTATTTGAATACGTTTAGTTTTTATTGTGTTTGTAAATTTTTGTTAGTATTTTTTTAAAAAGAATGTTTCTATATAGCTTTAATTTTTAGCTTTAAGTTTAAGTTTGAATTATTTTTATACTTTTATACATCTTTTATTTATCATGTAATAATCATATTTTCTTTTCCCCCACATATTACTTGAAGTAATTGTTTTATTTTATTTCAGTTCTATTTTAATTTATGAAAACAGTGTTAGTACTGGATGTTTTAAGCACCTCAACAGTGAAGCTCAGACAGATAATATTGTGTATTTGACTGTATATGTCATAAGAATTATTATAGCAAATAATATTAGGAGTTTTTAAAGAGATCAGTTTGTGACGGTAGAAATTATGGCACAGTCCACTCAAAAATGTGTTCCAAAAATCAAAAAGTGTGGATTTGAACATATGGTTTATTACAAATGTAAAACATTTGACCTGTTCTTTAGAAACAATAATTCAACAATGCAGCTGTTTATGCAGTAGAAAGATAAAGTGCATGTTTATACATATGGACTATCAATTGATTAAAAAGGTAATCAAATGAATTTGTTTAACCTACAAGAGTACGTTGAGGAGTAGAACACTGAATAGACATGAAGGGGCTTTAGATCAATTGTTTATTTCTATATCATTGATTATAAGTCTGACTGTCTAACTCTTCCTCCTCCTTCTCTTTAATGCTTGCAATTAGAGGCTATCAAGTGCTTAAACGCAGCCATTGATATTTACACAGATATGGTAAGATGTCTTTGTAGCCATCATAGTTCATGTAATGTTCATCCAGAGTCTGTATCCAAAGCACATGTGGAATCAACAAAGCATGTAGATGTCAGAAAAGCTTGAGATATTTTACTGACTGGCAGTTTTACAAAGTCTCCTTCGTTCTGTCTTCAGGGAAGATTCACCATCGCAGCCAAGCATCACATCACAATCGCTGAGGTGTATGAATCAGAGCTGGTGGACATTGAGAAGGTACAAAAAAGTTTATCTAGTGTAAACCCATGGTGCATCTTACGCTGAGAATGTAGAATGCTATAAGAAAGCTATATTTTGTAGGATGCTAAATTATAAGTAGAGTAGGAATAAAACACAAAAACAACTGGATTGGTGCTTCTGATTCAACAAATATTCATAAGCTGAATTTTGACAAAGTTTTCCTCATCTCAAAAAGCATTTTAGCTAGTTTGCTGTCTTACCAGTACAAATGCTTGAAATGTAAATTACTACATTTACATATGCAGGCTTATACTGATTATGTTTCATCTTTAAGGTCACACATTAAATGTTGTTATTTTCTTTGCAAAAACCCAGTCGGTAAAAGAATATTATTATATTTTAGTATATTGAATAATTGTAACACATTTTTTTTATTAATAATAATTATTGATTATAATGTATTTAAGTTGAGGTCAACTTGTAATTGAGTTTACAAAAAGTCAAAATGAAAAACAAAAGAAAATAACGTTATGCAATAGTAATAACAATGACATATTAATAGTATAAAATCTAAAATTAAAATTGTATTATTAGGGTCACGCTTTAAAATTGGTTTCATTTAAGACATTTAAGAAAAACCCAGTCAATACCAAGATTTTTACTTCAATAATAATTGTAATAAAGTACTTTTAATGTTCTTATAATAATACTATAAAAAATATCACTGGTAATTATTACAATCTATTATTAGTTGTTGTTGTTAATAATAATAATAGACAATCAATTGTCCTTTTTAACATTAAATTTAGTGTAATATTGTTAAAGTACAAATTTTACAAATGTTAACAGCTTTTATAATCTTTTCTGAAATTGTCTTCTGATAGTCATCAGACACTCTGTGAATTCTGTTTTTGATTGTCCAAAGGCAATTGCACATTATGAACAAGCTGCTGACTATTACAAAGGAGAGGAATCAAACAGGTAAGCCTGCTTAGAGGGAAAAAAATGCATTGATTATTTGGCTTCTGCTGTTTAACCACTTTGTTTCTAAGGAGAGGTTTCCAAGATTAATTACAGCATTTTAAATGTTACTTTAAGCTTTGATTTGGTCTGTTTGCTTTATTTACAGCTCTGCAAACAAGTGTCTGCTGAAGGTGGCGTCATACAGCGCTCAGTTAGAGCAGTACCAGAAAGCAATAGAAATTTATGAGCAGGTAAGCCATCTGTACAGATTCTTACCACATTACTCGCTCAGTATTCGCTAAATCACTCGGGAATTCCTGTCTGTGTGTGGAAACAGGTTGGATCCAACACCATGGACAATCCCCTGCTGAAATACAGCGCCAAAGAGTACTTCTTCAAAGCTTCCTTGTGCCACTTCATCGTGGACGAACTCAACGCAAAGGTCAGCTCTCCATCAGGTCATCATGCACGCATATATATATATGGAGAACTGCTGCAGATGAAATGCATGTCTTTTTTTTCTTTTGTAGCTCGCGGTTGGAAAGTATGAAGAGATGTTTCCAGCCTTTTCAGATTCAAGAGAATGCAAGCTTCTGAAGGTGTGCGAGTTTCCATTATGTAAAAACACATTTGTAATTGGGGTGGTTTAGACTAGTAGGTAAAGTCTGCTTGCTTTGAAAGAGCTTTTAGTTTATTAATGCATCTGTGTTGTTGTTTTGATATCATAAATATTTAAATTAAGGCAATTCATTCAGCCACAGGGAATACTATTGTCTGTTACCAATAAAAGTTGATCAACATCAAAAAAAGCAATATTTACATTGCCAAGGTGGCACAGAAGCTGCATTTCACGTGGCATGTTGGTTTACATTTAATCCAGCTCAAAGTTGGCATGTATTTTCATTCATAATATTATATTATATAGCCTACATCAAGACATTACAGATACAGAGTTTTTTTCTGCATAAAATCTATTGGTTATCCTAGTAGCATGAAAAAACAAAATGGCTATTTATTTTCGAAATAAATTACATACAGAAAGCGAGCAAATAATGTTCCTTATCAGTGAGAGTGCAGCAAAAATGATGCGTTTATATCTAAATGTAATGCTGAAAGATACACTCTTTATTCATTTTATATATTTCACTTGGCAATTTTATGTCTGTTTTTTGAATTTGTGGGCATTTGTTAATTTTGATGGAATTTTTGCCTCAAGCCCTTATTGAATTCTGAATCCTGTTGCACTTCATGGGCATGGCCAACCACCCAAAACACCCTAGAAACTGCATAGCATTATTAGGAAAAACACTCAGAAAGTTACGTTTTCACAATCGAGTTTTGCACTACCTTCAAAAAATGAATATTCATTGTTGTATACTTACAAGAGCTTGTGTCTTTACAGAAACTTCTAGAAGCCCACGAGGAGCAAAACGCAGAGGCTTTCACAGAAGCGGTACGACTTTTACCTTCAGCTTTCTTAAAAAGTCAATTTAATTAAACATTTTTTCAATGTTGAAGTGCTTAATACTTCCACCACTGGCATGAGTCCGGAGTGGGACTGTTGATGTGTTCAGGTCATGTTGAATGCACATGAATATCCCCACAGTGCTCGATTACAAGAAGAAAAAGTTCTGTTTTATCATTGAGAAAATATGGCAGACGCTAAACATTTGGCATCTTGACAATAAATTTGTTGAAATTATTATTTTTTTCATGTACTATAAGCCTAGCTAAGTTAGATGTACAAAATATGATAGAATTACAATAGAATATAAAACAATTAAATTTACAGTACCTTTATAAATTGATAAAACATAAGAGAGCAAAAACGTATGTGCAGTTCTTTAGTAAATTAAAGGGATAGTTCACCCAAAAAGGAAAATTTGATGTTTAGCTGCTTACCCTCAGGGCAAGATACATGTGACTTTGTTTCTTCAGTAGAACACAAAGATTTTTAACTCAAACTCTATAATGGAAGTCAATTATATAATTGTTTACCTCTTCTACTCCACCATCTCTGACGCAGATTTCATTCACAACATCCGGCGTGTGACGCGGTCACATAGATCTATATATAGATACAGACCATAGGTATTGTGGCTCATAGAAACAAGTCACTAATGAGGCATCTATGTATAGATCTATGTGACCACGTCACACGCCGGATGTTGTGAATGAAATCAGGAGAGTCTGAGATAGTGGTGTAAATTTTATTTTTTGGGATCTCTTTTAACAGGTTGTTTTTAAATTTTGCTGTTCATTTTGGTGACTCTAACGGCACAGAAATCTCATACTGATACTGATAATACTCATACTTTCAGGTGAAGGAGTTTGACTCCATCTCACGCTTGGACCAGTGGCTCACCACCATGCTTCTGCGGATCAAGAAGACCATTCAGGGGGACGAGGGCGACCTAAAATGATCTGGACAGTGGGGCGATCACCCACTGCATGGCACCCTTCTCCCCCCTTCCATTTCACATCAGTTTTGTGCAATGGCCAAGTCCGGGTTTCCCAAAACAGTATGTCAAATTGTATTGCTGCAACATTTCTAGAGAATATACTTATAAGCCTGTACTGTTACATTGATATTTAATATAGCACATATCAATAATTTAGCACTTCAGTTCAAAGATCTGCTCCGGTTTCCCTGTGGCATTCCGACGGTATTTCCGGAAACACGGAGTGAGCCGAATCAGGAGAGAGAAATTCAAGGATACAATGGGGATTTGAAATAGTCCTCAAGTTCTTTTGCAACGGTCACTGAATTGCGACGTGCTAGAGCTGCATGAATTGTACAGATATAATTATTTAGTCAGTGCAGCAGGATCCTACAATATTATTATTATTTAGATATTGTTTTTATCTGTGCCATTTTTGTAGTCTGCTCACATTAGTTGGCATGCAGGCCACAAAATGCAGCTAACATCAGATATTCATGCAGGACCAAGAACATTTCTGTTTTCCACAGTACACTATTTTTAATTGGTATTTAAATAATTAAAAAAAAAAAGTCTTGATGGAAAAACCAGATGGAAGTACTTTTTTATCCACTCTGTGAAATTTAACTCTTCGGTTGTTTTCTTAAATGTGTATTTATTTAATTACATTATTATCTGAACTGTCATATAATATTATTAGTCTTATAACATAGTATTAGTAAAAAGATATCATTTAACATTATATTTTTACACTGTCTATCATCTCCATCAACACTGAAATGATGCGTTTGTAAAGTCCTTGTATAACCTTTATTAACATGCTCTCTGTGCGTGTCGTGTTGTGAATGCATAGCTCATCTACACTCTTCACTCCTGTGGTCTTTAGCAGCGCATGTCATCTGTGTTCTACGTGTCGTGATGTCTGTATTTTACCATATTCTAGAGTTTTTAAGAAGCCATGAAGATGTACAGTACCAGACAATGTACTTTCCCACAGAACAACTGATGTCTTTGCTGAATAACTGTGAGAATGTACAGAAATAAAAACCAGTACTGAAATGGCTACACGATTCAGGCAAGTGAGAGTCTGGTATATTGCATGATGGTGTTTGCTAAGCAATTAAATTTTGCTTTAAAATAAAATAGTTACATTTTAGTGAGCAACTTCAGTAATGTTTGTGCTGTGGATATTGACGATAACTCAATAAATAAGGAAGGTTAAGATAAAAGTAAACTTACTGTAAGTGTATGTAAAAAAGTAAAAAAATAATAAGTGCATATATATATATATCATTTTAAGTAATGCAGTGAAATATTTCTTATAAATGAAGATCACTTGTTTTCTATATTTAAAAAAAAAAATTGGATGAAGCTAAATTCAATAGACACTTGAGTCATGAAGAACAAAAAATATTTTTGTGGATTTTATACATTTGCTTTCAGCCTAAATGCTATCTATATATATTTATATTTATAAAACTAATAAAAAAAATATTTTAGGCTGAAAGCAAATATTGCATAAAATCCACAATACTATTTTTTTCCAAGATCACTTATTTCTATATTTAAATCCAAAATTAAGAAAAAAATAATAATTAGATAGACACTTTGAGTCATGACTGAAAGTCATACATTTAATAGGGTACTTAAAATGAAGTATTGTGTTAATAATATGCAGTTCACATTGATGCAGTGTTTAGCATAATAAATATCTGCAAAAAAAATCAGCTGTATTTTAAAACAATTTAATGACGAGACTTTCCCCAGAAATGGAAGGGGAAATTTTATTTGTTGTCAAAAACAAACCTGAGCAGAATTGAAAATTGTGATTGAAGAATTGTACTAGTTACACACATACATTTTATAAAGCAAGTCTATTTACAGCTGATAATTTAAAGCAAAGCTTGATTGTGACATGATGAACGAGTATATGCAACTGAATCAGGTAGAGTCTACTCTCCCCCTGACATTTCCATGTTGTTTGAAGCCTCTGGAGTTTGTATGCTTTCGCTGACTTCCTGTTGGGCGTCTGCACAGTCCCTCTCTTCAACCGTGACAGCCTGAATCGACACACACTCGGCCGAAGCCAGACCACTCTCGGTTGCTTCGGCTTCTGACGTCGCTGCAGTGGTTGCCGGAGCCAGTATTGCATCTGAAACGTGACCGGCCACTGTGATGGGTACAGAACCGGATATTGCTGAAGAAACTCCTATGGAATGCGCAACCGAAATAGGGATGGAGAAGGGAACAGTCACAGGCATCCCGACCGCAGAAGCATCTAGAGAGATCACGCTGGTGCCGTCCGTGGTGACTAAGGGCTGCAGTTGCGTACCTGCGGGAACTTCGGTCTGGATGACCGTGAGGCCGCCCAGGGCCGTGTGGCTGACCAGAGCGATGGTTCCAGGTCCGGCCCAGTCTCCAGAAATGGTCACGGGCTCTCCAGACACAGCCACCACTTCTTGGGTCTTCTGTGTGTTGCTCTCAGGAGCCTGCGCTTCGGAAACAGCTGCAGATGCCTTGTCCTTCTTCTGAGAAGAGCCTTTCGGTTTCTTGGCTCGCTCTTCAACGTTTCCCTCCAGAACAACCAGGTAGTTCTTCCATGGAGTTTGTTTGTCATGTGTCTGCACAGAGAAAGAGTCTGGTTATACTAAGGCCCAGTGAAAACCATTAAATCCCTATTAACGTGCTTGTTGTTAACCCAGGCAAAAGGAACAGTAATAAACAAAATAATATGCATTCCTGATAACATGCAACTAAAATGAGTAACCAAAAAAACAGAACGGGTGCACTCTGAAACTGCTAACAGGATGTTTACCTTTGTGTTCTAAAAATGCAATATTGTGACATTATAATTTAAAATAATGTTTTTCTATTTAAATATATTTTAAACAGTAGATTATTCCTTTGATACAAAGAAGAATTTTCAGCATCATTACTCCAGTCTTCAGTGTCACATGATCTATAAACATATTTACAGCTTCCATTTATAGTATGTATTATGTATCATTAATGTAATTCAATGAACTTGGAGCCTTTGGGCGTGAATATTTTAGAGTCTCTATAAAACCACTACTAAACCCATTCTGAGAGTGGCGGATCTTTACCAGGGTGTGTCGGCGTACGGTGGATTTGTCAGTAAACGTTCTTCCACACATGCTGCACATGTACGGCCTCTCTCCCGTGTGGATTCTCTGATGTCTCTGCAGGGCGTTGAGTTGAGTGAACTGCTTATCACAGTCCTTACAATGATACGGCCTTTCACCTGTGAAGAAGGCAGCGGTGTCACCTGGTAAGTTTTGGGCTTAATAATCGTGCATTTTGTAAAATACACACAAACCTGTGAACCGTACATCAGCTGCCAATCTGGAGCTATATTTCGAATTCAATTATTTATAGCACATTTAGCAAATTGCAGTTGAAATCGTTTTATATTATCAATACGCTTAAGACCACTTTCGCACTTTTTGAGTGAATTTGTGAAGGACACCTGTGTGTATTTTCATGTGCTGGTGGAGGGAGTTCCTCTGAGCAAACGTTCTTCCGCAGGTTTCACATTTGTAGGGTCTGAATCCTGAATGGATTCTGTTGTGATGTTTCAGGTATTCTTTGGATGCAAAGCTCTTCCCACAGTTCTCACACATGAACGGCTTTTCACCTAGACAGAGAAGAGGAAGTCGTCAGCTCTCGCCCTCGCATTATTTGTCTTTATGTAACAGGAATCCGTTGGCTCACCTGTATGGCATCTCTTGTGGTAAGACAGCATGTGGTTCTGGGTAAATCTGGCATCACAGAGGTCACAGGCAAAAGGTTTCTCTCCCGTGTGGATCCTTGGATTAAAAATACAAGATGGCATATGGAAACAGTAAATGATGCTCAGTTAGGATTCATAACATATCTGTAACAATTTTGGTATCTGCAATATATTGCTTTTTTAAGCTATTAAATAAATATGAATGCACCAAATTTATATAACAAACTTTTTGGGCATTACTTTTTTAAACTCTTATATTATAATACAATAGCCAATGTTATGTAATGGTTGGTTACTAAACAAAAAATATATTCTCCATTTAGCAGGCATTTTTTTTTAGTATATGTAAAAAATATACTAAATTAAATGGTGTTATATAATTTACATTTGTGTTTGTTCATTCATAAATATCAATAATATGACTTAAAGACCATAGCATAAAAACAACTAGATTTTACAATTTTGTGATCGGTCACATTTCTAATATAAGAATATACATTTACACATTTAACATACTTCTATTTGTAGATTTAATTTATAACATATTGGATTAAATTATATTATATTCGATTATTTACACGTACATAAATACATTATTTAATATGATGGCCAATGTTATAATATGGTCAGTTATTTACTATAACATAAAACTCAAATATTTGACATTTTCTGAGGAAAATATAATAATATGATATACATTTATGCATTTAGCAGATATATTTTTATAAATGTAAATAATATATATTGTATAAAAATATATAATAACATAAAAACAACTTTTTATGTAACACGCTGTAGCTGTTACCATTTAAACTAGAGTTTATGTACCTAATATTTTGGGTGCAGGGTTTAGGTTTGTTATCATATTAACTGTATGGCTGAAACTAGAGCATCCCTGATGTTGCCCACTACCTTTGATGTGTCTTGAGCGCTGAACTCTGGGAGAATCTGGATCCGCACTCGTCACATTTGAAGGGTTTGTGCCCCGAGTGTGTCCTCTCATGCAGCGTCAGGGCGGTTTTGGAGCTTAGAGATTTGCCGCAGATGTGGCAGTAGTGTCTGTCCGTGCCGCCCTCGTGCACCTGCCGCCTGTGGCGGGTCACATCCTTCTTGCGCTTGAAGGTTTTGTTGCAGACCTCGCAGGGAAAGAGCCTCTCGTCGTTGTGCACGTGCCTCTGGTGGATTTTCAGGTTGCAGCGGTTGGCGAAGGTTTGCTGGCAGATGTCACAGCGAAACGTGGTGTCCATCTGGACCCCGTGGTTGACCTTCAAGTGCTTCAGGTAGCTCTTCTCGTAATAGAAGGAACGGCTGCATTTCTCACATCTGAACTTTGCAGTTCCTTTCTTGATTTCCTTATCGGCTTCATCAGCCTCGTCCAGTTCCACATTAGGCTGGAAGTCTGATTCTTGAGGGTCTTCCTCAGGCACATCGGGAGACGATTCGGACCCAGTGTCATCGCAAGCATCTTTTTCAACCAGTGCGTCCTGCGATGATTCTGCCTCGGGATCCTGTGGCGTTTGCTCCTCTTCTCCTGTGTCAGATTCGTCATGGATTTCTGCTTGCATCTTTGGCTTTTTCAGAACAAAGCCCAGAGACACTCGGCGACTCGCTAACCTGCGGCTTCTCCTGTCTGGTTCCATCTCCTTCGCATTTTCAGGCACTTTTAAGGGCTTTTTTCTCTTCATTGCTCTTTTCACAGGTTCTTGTTTTGTCTTGACTTTAGTATTTGGAGCATTTGAATCCACTCTATCTTTCTGAAGAGATTCATCTGAAACGCTGCTCGGAATTTCTGCCTTGCAAGCATCAACTAAGTCCTGGCACTTGAGAAGTTTAGCCATTTGCAGTACAGTACTGATGTAACTCTTCTTCACCTCAATTTTTCCAAAATACGCATACTCTAAAAATTTCTTGAATGCATGTGGTAAGATGTCACACAGGAATATCTTTTTCACTTGGTCACTGGCTAACAGATGGGACTCGAAGTAACCACTGGATGCGGCGAGGACCACCTGGTGGGCTTCAAACTCCTCCAGCTCTCCTTGGTAGTCCACCTGCACCGTGATGTCACACAGGTTTCCCATGGTCCTCAGCTTCCACATGGCATTGAGCAGATTTTTATGGTGAGAGCTGGATTGCAGTTTAACCAATCCATCACTCATTTTCTCTGGTTTCTGCATAGCAAGAAGGATATCAGTGATGTCAGTCATTTTATTAGACACATATACATACATACGTATGCACATACAGTATATACATAAATACACACACACACACACAAACATATACGTGTGCACATTTATACACACACACAAACACACTTTAATAAACACATGTACTTTCTATTAAAGTTATTTAAAACGCACACTTTTAAATCCCTTAGAAGTCATTTTGAGTTTGTTTTAGAATCAGCATATTATTAAAACCACACAATTTCTGTAGGCTACAAACGGCTTTTTATCTAACAGTTACGTTACATAAATATTAAGCCATTCATTGTACATGCTAAACTTTAGCTTTGTGTGTCACGGTAACGAACCAAATAAAAAAAGAAACAATAGTCCAGTCCCATTCAAATACCTTTTATTTGCACAGTTCTTTAAAAAAGCTCAAATAACTGCTTTGTTGCAGAAAACGACAAAAGAAAATAAAAGGAGACGCTAAAGCAGTTAGCATCATTAGCTTTGTGTTCATATGAGCGATATCTGTGTTAATGGAACTTAAACGCGGACCACACGTCAATAGATAATATGTTTAATATCCATCTGTGACATGCAGTGAAAGGAGGGTTTGCATAGCAGTCTGGAGATTTCTTACCGTAAGGCCAGTAAAACGGCAGCCCTATACAAATCAAATCCACAGGCACAACAAGAGTGTTTCCGGTAGAACGCGCAACCAGCGCACAGTTGAGCCGAATGCATCATGGGAAATTGAGTTTTTCTTTTATAGACAATCTCGATTGCCGATAGGTTTAAAGGTGTATATTTAAAGTGCCAATTATATTTGTTAATAATAATAATAATAATAATAATATAACCTAATTATATTGTTTTGCAAATAAAGTCCAAAATATTATTTGTTTGTATTTTGTATGGTATTAGGTAACACACACACACACACACACTCACACTGTTTATATTATATTTTCTTTCATTTCTTCTTCTCTTTTTTTTGTCAGTGGTGGAAAAATATTACTCACACTGTAAACATAGCCACCCACTTACTCTTTTCCTGTGACTTGTTTGACCTTTGCTAAACAAGATATTGCTCTTAAAATACTAAAGGGCAACTGAGTTCATGGGTAACCCACCCTTACTATTTTTATCTGTGAATGTACAGTATACATGGAGGTCTGCAGATATACAGTCTGCATGCATTTTGTAGGAACGAAGAGAAAAAAAAAGGGAAAAAAAAAACGTCAGCAGTTCTTTTTCCCAATGTTTTTTTCAGACTGTACAAGTGCAGGTGTATATAGATTTGTGCAGCCTTCCAATACAATCTGAACCACTGGCCTCCAGACTCATGTTCACAGATGGAAAGAGATAAATATAGATGAAGCACAACAAGCTTAGTTTGAGGTTTTATTACAGAGCTGTTGGCAGTAAATCTCTGCAGTAAATGAATGGGCTCAGAACTGAATCACACAAAATTGCATCACACATGTAGCCACGTTTAAAACACATTTTCTGATGTTATGTAAAGCCTCTAGCTATTTAATATTAAAAATACACATTCCACAGATGCACAATGTTGTGTTAATGTTAGCATATTCATAATATTACTGCAGTATGCAAACTATGTGCAATATGTGTGTTTTCTGTATCCAGAATAAGCTTAATTATATAGGAAAAACATATTCTAAAAAGTTCAATAACAAAGTTCACTTTCTCAGATAATGAACCCCATAATGTAAAGTGCTATATGTCTATAAGCTATGAGTATATTTGATTAAAGCTATACAAGGGATAACATACGTCACTCATAATAATACTAACAGTAATAATACTATGCAGTATGTAAGCTATGTGTCACCTGAGAATTTATGTAATGTAATTTGACAGAATTTTATATATTTATTTTAAAAGTCCTCAATTAACAGACTTATAAACACCTAACATTGATCATGTTTTATATTTAATACAAACTGTATTTTATTTATTTATTTTACAAATACATATTATTTTGTTACAACATCCCCAGTTATGTTTTCACTACCATCCGAGTCATAGTAGTTCATATGCATTAGATGGCGCTGTCGCACACAGATGAACTGAAAACAGTCAATGGAAAACTGGACCAGAGTTTGGTATGCATGTCCGGCCTTTGCACAGTTACATTTGATCCTGTGCATTAATTCCATCTGGACAAAACCCAGCCGCTAGACACTGAAAACTAAACACAGACTTGGAAATACAAGACAGTTATGCGGAATCCCTCCTCTGTAATTGCAAAAGACAAACATGCAGGACATGTCAAGTGTAACCTGACTGAAAGTGACAGGCATATTTCTGGAGCCTCCACTGCTGAGACGTTTCCCCTCGACGACGCTCGCGTTTCACGCGCAAGGCCAGGGTTCATAAAAACGCTTCGTTTTTTGTTATTAATGATGTGTTGAGAGAAAACTGGACTCTTTAATTATTCATTCGAGTCATATTATTTCATGCTAATCAGATGCAAGTTTAGACGTTTTCTCCGCGTGCGTTAGTCCTCCAGGATTCACCGGGGGGTTTGCGTGGCCTGCCAAGCGCTCTTTATTGACATAGGAAATCCATATGCCTCGCATTTGCCTTAATGACTTCTGCAAGTGCGCGGCTCCTTCCGGTGACTCATGCTGCACTTGTGTGGACCGGAGACTGTGGTTTTCCATTTACCTCTGGAGCTCCGCCACGGCGTCTGCGCTGTTGTAACCCGGCACGCTTTCAAAACCAGACAGCTACAGAAAGAAAGCCCTCCCTCTCCCCTAACCCCCGCTCAAAACAATGGAGCCACATCTGCCCCAGTGCATTATGGTACTGTTGGTTCTCTGGAAGGCTTGTTGAGTGTCGGAGAAAGCAGGAAAGAGTGAAAAGGAATGCTAGGGTCACACTTTAACGCTGAACTCTATGCTAATAATCCCATAATGCTTTTTAAAAAGGAAGACAGCAGGAAGGAAGTGGAGCAGTGAAACTCTCCGAGAGATATTAAGTGTTAACTTGCATCACAATCACCATAATGGCAATGAGTGGTTTGTCTTTCTTTTTGAGGTCAAGTTTTAGCTGTTAATGTATAGGGGGAAACCAGGGCTAGTTGTCCCACTGATTATATTTTAGTATTAATACAGTTTTATCATCACATATTATGTTTACCTTATTGTTTTTCCAAACATCTCAGTTTGGGGCAACTTGTCACATGTTCATTGTGTTGCCATTTTGTTCAGTTATTCATTAAAAAATTAGAAATATGAGAATTAAAAAATATATAGTCTATACTGTATACACACACACACACACACACACACACACACAATTTTATACATAATTTTTGGTCCCCAATTTTTTTCTAATTTTTACTGGTTGTCCACTGTATAAACAGTTTTTGGGTTTAATATGTCACAGTTTATTTTGCTATTTTGACTTACATGAATAACATATAGTTGTACCCACTAGTTAAAAAATCTGGTGTAAATGCTATTTTTTTTTATATGTAAAAAATACATTTTGTTATTATATTCTTAGTGTGTGTGTGTGTAGGTAAAATAAATGGTATGTATATATATATATATATATATTTTCCCTTCCGTTATTGATTTATATGTTATTATTTTCTGTGTATGTTTGGACAGAATGTATTTTATATATAAAATATATATATATATAACAATATAACATATTTACACTTTTTTTTTCAGGTCAATTGTAGTATTAATAAATGTTATACAAAACTTTTTTTAATAGTTTTTTCATTTTTCAGTTTTGATATTTGCATACTTTTACAATAATAATGTAATTATATAATACATATGTTTTTAATTTTTTGCAGGCAGCATTTCAATGTTCATGTCTTTATGAAACTGGCATTCCGAAGCAAACCACTGCTGGGATATATTCACTGGAGTAAACAAGTGACAACTATCCAAAGTAAGTAGCAAATATGTTACCGTTATGGGTTTTGAGAATTTGTTCTTATTCTATTGATATACAAGGTAAGCTGAAAATATTACAGATGCTATAATGAAATGCAAATATGTTGACAGATATTTTAAAATTTTGTAGTAGACAGAAAGAAACCAAACTAAACCAAGCTCTTAAAAATAAATATCTTCTTTATTTATATTGGAGGTTTTAGAAGATGCCACCAAAGTGACCAAAACAACCACTTAGTGTTTATATGCTCTGGTTATGAGCTGTAGTTGTATTGTAGCTCCTGTATTGCTGGAATGGGGGATTGTTGTCCTTGACTGACCCAGAGCTGCTCTCAATTTTACCCGTTTGCTGGAAAGCATCAGCATGTTGGACCACAGTGAGCTTTCAATACAAAATAACCACGTAAATCTCTGCCCGGTTTCAGATTTAACCACATTGTTAATGGTCTTCCAGTCAAACTTCCAGGCCAATGTTCCTCTGTGGTTGGTATTTCTTCCATCTCCATTCAAAATAAATGTTATCACGGACAATACTGTGCTTGAAACTCAACAAGATGACCAGACATTTTTTAGAAGAAGCAACATGAGCGTGTAATGATGATGATGCGAGGACGGACTAAACTTTTAACCTTCCTGAGCATGTTTCTGTCCATTTGAAATGACATGACTGTCATAAAACTTTTGATGTGAAAATACCAAATAAGGTGGTTTGGAAAAGTTTGAACCTTTTTTTTGTACTTAGTAATTATGACTGGTCTTTGTTGTTACCAACCTGAAAACTGCAGCTCAACATGTCAGGATTATTATTATTAACTGAAATGAAAGCTAAGGGAAACGTTTTTGTTACTTAAAAATAAAATGATAAAATAATAAAAAACAAAAACAAGTACAACATTTTTTTTTGTGAAACATAAATATAATAAAATGTATAAAATATATATGCTATTTAATATTTAATTTAATTACAAAATAATATAATAATAATTATATATATATATATATATATATACATATCATATAATTATAACCATTTTGTGGCAACAGCAGTTTGTAGTTGTAACAACTCCCCCCGAGCTGACAGCTATATTACATTTTATTTTGACTGACATTAAAACCTAATTTTAAATATTAGCTAAATTAAAAAAAGTATATCAATAATACTAAATAATATAGTCCATTAAAATAACATTGTCTGGAGTTCGTATGATAATCGATATGTCATGGCTCCAATTCTTAGATGTTTTTTTCAATTTTGTTCCTTTATAAGAGCCTTAAATTAAATTGAGCATCAAAAATATTCTAAACCAGCACTTTAGGTCACAGTGGTGTGTCTGACGATGAAATCAATTTTAAATGCCATTAATATTTTTTAATGCAGTGATTAAATTACATGCTCAAATAGAACGGACACAAAGAACTGACCTCTGCAAGGCAGTCCTGCTTTGTTCAAGCCAGATTTGGCTTTTGTGATGCATAAATTGATTTTATTATTCCACCTAGCCCTCGTTTTCTGTAAATGGATCCAAGGTTGTAAAATTTTTTTAATCCGAGGAACAGAGAGTGTAGATAATCTCCGCTCTGTTTTACCTTACGTACTGTTCCGGCTCTTATATTTCAGATGAACGCGTACTATTGAGCACTTGTTTCATTGACAAAGATGTCTAGCTTTGAGAGAAAGTGGAGTGATTTACTGCCGTGAGCGTGGCTCATGACTCACTGTCTGTTTCCTGAGTTTCTCCTTCAACCGTCCTTGTGTTTTATCCAGGGTGTAACACAATACATCTCTTAACACGCTCTCAACCTGACTCAAGGACAACCGCAGGATAAGAATAGAGTGTTTGTGTGATGATTGGTCATCAATTTCACTCTATTATGATCAAAATTAGAAAGACATGTTTGGTTGAGAGAAATTCTAGTTGCTGTAGTATGTTTGTGTGTGTGTGTGTCACGATACAGTCAGTGTATCAGCAGTTTGTGTTTCCACACTGTGATATGTAAGTGTTTCTTCAGCCACCCTGTGGACTTTTAGAGAGTAAACGACAGTGTAGATGAATTAATCCATTATTTTTTTTTGTTTTACAAAAACTTCTGAAGTCTTATTGCCACCACATCTGTAATTACATATTATGTTATAGCAATTTAATGGCATTTCAGAATGTTTTGGAAGGCATTTGTCATAGCTAGCTTGTTTGCATACTAAATGCGTAGTGTTAAATATAATTTTTTTGACCTTTTTGCATAATTTAACAAAATAACAACTTAATTTTGAATGGTGTACAATAATATATTCTGTGATAACTGGTGTTTACCATGATCTTTCTTTGCTTTCTTCACACATGCATGTCTAATTTTTCATTTCAGGTTCTTTACTGGTTGCTGTCAACCTTGTAACTGTCAGGGTGTGTGGTGCAGGAAGGCACGAAGGCAGATATACGAATTCACGAAATGACAAAACTTTAATACTCCAAACGGGCAAACAAACAGGCAGGGTATCTCACAGACATAAAGGAACATTGACAACCAACAATCAAAGACAAAACACAGGAAAACACTCAGGGAGAACTGAAAACAGATGAGGAGCACAGACGGACATGAGTTAATTAATCAAACTAAACAAGACAAGGAACATTACCAAATTACGAAAACCAGGAAGACACAAAACAAAAACAAAACCAAACAGACTTTTGACATTGCGGGCCATGTAGGCTTGTGTAGGTGCTCAGGGGCAGTGAGGTTTGGTGGGCAATCGGGAGGAGCTGGCTCTGACGGGAGCTCTGGAGGGCGCTCTTGCAGCGTGAGAGGCTCTCCTGGCCGTGATTCGGGAACAGGATTCGGGAATGGCTCTCCTGGTCGTGACTGCGGAGTGGAATCCACGGGGAACTGGAATTGCTCTCCTGGCAGTGACTGCGGAACGTAGTCTGTGGGGAACTGGAACGGCTCTCCTGGCTGCGATTCAGGAACAGAACTCCTGGCTGTGACAGGCAGACTGGATTCTCAGGGATCGGGAATGGCACTCCTGGTTGTGACTCGGGATGTGCTAACGTGGAGTAGGCACTGAACACCACTCATAGGAAGCAGGCTCTGGCAGACGCTTTTGCGGCGCGGGCATCGGACGGGGCTCATGTGGCACAGGCAGCAGGTTTGTTGGCAGGTCTGTGGACGGTGGGCTGGCTTTGGGCCCGACAATCAAAGACAAAACAGAAACAGGGCTTTTAAACACAGGAAAACACTCAGGCAGAACTGAAAACAGTTGAGTAGCACAGGTCATCACAAGTTAAATAATCAAACTAAACAAGACAAGGAACATGACCAAATTAGGAAAACCAGGAAGACACAAAACCAAACCAAACAGAAAGTACATGTGACAGTAACCAAGCAAACGTGTTTAGTACTTGATTAGAGTTTAAATTGCTATTATTTTAAAGTGCTATTATTTAAAATAATTTTAACAAAATAATGTAATTCAGTTCAAATGTAATCAATTATGAAATATATTATTATTATTATTTTCCATAAAAAATCTATAGTAAGCAGTAGTATTTTTTTTTATTAATTTCTTCTTATTTTAAGATCAGATGTTTCTGAAAATACTAAAAAGGCAACTAAAATAATTGATGTTAATAGGCCTATGTTTTTATAATGGATTTGAATAATGAAAATATAATAATTTATAATAATAATTTCATAATTTAAAATTTTGGAAATGGCATGAGGGTAAAAAAAGGCATTTAAAATAATTAAATAAGGTAGGCCTATATTAAATGTTTTCCAGAGAGTTTTTTCTGTATGTGTGTGTGTGATTATTTTAATTTGGATTATAATAGTTTTACTGAAAATGCATCATATAAGTATTATTAATTCATATTTTTGTTATGAATTTGTTATATTTTGAGCTTGAAATTATGGGGAAGGTATGAGATTAAAATAAAAAATATTTGAAAAGAAGCAAAAATAACTGATGTTTAAAATGGTGGTAATATTTTTAAAATAGATTTCATATTTTAAGATTGAAAGACTGGTAATGATAGGGTAAAATACAACGACAACAAAAAAAAATTACATATATATATATATATATATATATATATATATATATATTAGTATAATTGACAGTTAAAAAAGTTTCAATATAGTTCAACCCCTAGCACAATGATATAATATGCCTATGATATAATATTGTGTTTATAGTTTTATCATGAATATGGATGTGATTGTGGTGCAATCTTGAAGTCATATGCACAGTTCCTCTGGTGTTATGAATCCCAAGGTAATGAAAGTAGAGTTTGGATGACCACAGATATGAAAATAACCTTCACCATAACATGAGTCATACTGCAGTCTTGAATGGAACGAGTGTTATATCAATGAACCTGCAGCACTGGATATGATGTCATTATCCCGAAATAGATATTGTCATCTTGTTAGCTAGACAAGTCTAATATTGTCGGTTTGATCGTCCTGAGGGCTCAGCTTTCCCTGTGTTGCCCTTGAATAACTCATCTTTCTGTTGCGTTATCATTGATTGCTTGATCTTCAGCCAATCAGGAAGACTGATCTCCTATTAAAGCATCAAGAAAGTGTGGTGATTAATGCATATCGCTGTCAGATAACCTTCAGTTAAAGATCATGCCGGATGCAAATGCACAAAATTGGCCCATAGGTTGAAAGACATTTGATATGCTCAGAATAATAAGCTGTTAGACAGTATGAAGGTGTAAGTAAACTACACTATGTGAATTTGTGTGTGCTTAAGACAACGTTTGCTAAAATTAGAAAATTTACAAAAATGTCATATATATATATATATATATATATATATATATATATATATATTCACACAGTGCCCATAATGCAAATAGATTTCTATATGTAGTACAGAATCCTCAGATGGCCTACTAAAATTGCTTTAAAGTGTAGTATCTAAACTAGAGCACACCATATCCCACAATGCAATGTATTTAATTCTGTTTTTACAAAAAATCCTTTTATTTATTACATTTCATTGGAATGCCACGAATGAAGACACTTTTAATAAACATACGCATTCAACTACATTTTTGAAAAGTAGTATGCAGTATATAATGCTAATTTTCTATATGTAGCACAAAATCACAAGACGGTTTGTACTACTTTGCAAAGTATATGTTTTGAAAAAAAAGTCAGTATATTTATATTAAAAAATCCTTTTCCTTACAATATTTATTGTTTGAAATTATGCCTTTTTATGAAATACCACATGTACTAATTCTGTCAAAAAAAAAAGTGAAAATTATCTGTAAAAAATTTAAATGATGACAGAATAATTTGGGGTGAGGCACAGAGGCACTTACTTCAGCCAGAGGCTTATTAATATAGTTTTTGGTGTAAAAAATAATAACTTTTTTGTTATTTAAACTAAAAAGCAAAAGGTTATGCATTCCCAAATCCCAAATTACATCCCAAATTACATCTAGCACGTAACACTTTCCATACAGTAGAGTAAGTTATGGAGTAACCCAGTATTGTAATTTTAAAAGTAGCTTTCCCCAAAATTGGTCCAAAAACTAAAAACCTTTAATTTCTGGTGTGACAAATAGACTAGTTTTACAGAACATATATAAAATAGAAAAACAGCTGTGATTTGTGAAATGGATTTTGTTTTTTTTTCATTATTTCATCAGAAACTTTTTTTTACATTTAAACTAAATAATGTAGTATGCAGCGTGTATACGTTTGTTTTTTTACTCATTTGATCAAAATATCAAATGTTATATTTCTGCACAGCATATGAAAAATGTAAAAAATAATCTGTATTCTCATATGTTTCAGTCATAAGCACTCACTGAATAGGTATGTGACGGTGAGGTCATGAGCCGAACACCAGGCCTTGCTTGTTAATTGGTGTTTTCCAGTGCCAGGTGATTTTATCAGCCATGTGTTGGTGCATGTTCTCCGTTTTGTCTCTTTGTGTTTTAATTTGAGGAGACAAGCTCGTCAGCACATTCCTGACGAATGGAAAAGCCATTAAGTTTCGTCCTTGTCCTCCTTTACCTCTCTCTCTCTCTCCCTGCATTCCTGCGTTTATGTTCATTATGTTGCATCATCCCACGTCCTCTCGGCTCGGTCATTATGATTACATGTTGCCCTCCTCTGTGCGTGTTGTGTACGGGACACCCTCTCTCTCTCTTCCTCTATATCTGTCTGAAAGTGCACACACACACACACAAACATACACACTCTTTCATTTTGCTCGCTGCCGCAGGAATTTCATGCCTGGTTAGCAAAGGGAGGCGCTGGAGGCTGTCCAGATGCTTTCCCACAGTGGCTCCTAGACCCTGGCTATTTTGGAATAGCATACTACTTTTAAATTGTCTGCAGTGTATAGTTTGTGAATAGTGACAATAATGCACTATTTTTAAACAATAGGCAACATTCAATATGAGCACTATGTATTAAGCAGTCTTTCTTTCTGTTTGTTTCTCACTGGCCTTGTTTGGAACAGTGTACTTATACTGTACTTTTACAGTTTCTAAGATTTTTACAGTGCAAAGAAAACTTTTCATTTTCCATTTTCAGTGTTGGGTAAGTCACTTAACATTGAAAATAAAGTTTAGACTAAAGTCATCAGTTTTGTGAAAACTCCCTGTTTGCCATTGGTCAGACAGTAGATATCCCGCCCCCTAAACTCATTCTATTGGTTAAGCCAGTGTTGCTGAGTGTGCATGTCATGTGGCTGATTTAATAATATGACAACAATATACTGCCATTATATATATATATATATATATATATATATATATATAATTAAATTAAGGTAAAAAACAAAAATGTTGTGATTATGACTTTAAGGCATCAAAATAAAATTATAATGAAGTCTACATTATTACAAATGGTAAAAAATAATGACAGAATGTCTAAATTATGACAAGTCAAAATGATGAGATAAAAAGCCCTAATTATGACACAGAAAGCATAATAATGTTATTAACGTGTCAGAATTATGACAAACTTCATGACAAGCCAACGTTACCACAAAGTTATAAAGCAAAGTCTAAATTATGACGCAAATGATGAGATTTGATATGAGAAAATGTTGTAATTAGGACACTTAAAGTGAAAATTATAACCCAAAAGCTGAAATAATGACAAAAACAGCAATTATGGCATTTAATAAGCTAATTTAATGATCTAAAAAAGCAGCTTTGACATTAGAATATTCAAAACTTATGACAAAAGTCAAAAATTAATACATTATGTATCACAATTATGCAGGCAGCACACTGTAGTGCACAGTATGCAGTAAGCAGCATGCTAGTGTCCATTAGGAGTACTCTCTCTCTCTCTCTCTCTCGTGCTCTCTCTGTTCCTCCTCCTCCTACCCTGAAGCTCAGAAAATAGCCCATGTTTGAGGTCTGATCTCTCCGGATGTGCCTTCATATAAAACACATGCGGGGCTCCGTGTTCTCCAGAGATCGCTCTCAACCACATAATTCAGCCAGACACTCGCTCTCTCTGAAGGGGTCCAAGGCCTCAGTCAAACAGCTGCCTCCTGGGAGATGATTGTGTTCCCATGAGAAGAGTTTACACGTCTAAAATAAGATGCTCTGGCATGGACAGGTTAGCCCTTTTTGTGGGGCATTGCATAACGTGGTCGGATTCTGCCTACTTGTATAAGCAACCGGGTGAAACACTGCCTCTGTAGTCATGTGCTCATCCCGTTCTGTAAACTGTAAATAAAGCTTTCATGAAAATAAACCGGATACAAGCCTATAGATAGACTCGTCTGTGATATGTTAACACAATAACATCCACAGAATCAAATGCCTGCATGACAAAGCCAAAATACTCTCAAAGAAAAAACGTTGTCATTGGGACATTTACATTTGTAAATGTTTACCCCAAAGGTTACATATTAGTACCTTAAAATAACATGTTAGTATTTCCAAATTACATATTTGTACCTTTTAACTGTCTTAAACTATTATTATATTATTATTGTTGTGATCATTGTATTTATGATTGTTCTACTTCCTTTTATGTAAAGCACTTTGAATTACCTCTGTGTAGGAAATGTGCTAGATAAATAAACTTGCCTTGCCTTTTAAAAGGTCCTGCCCTAGTGACAACTTCTGTACCTTTTTGTCTAGTTTTTCGAGTATAGTCTAAAAAACATGTTTTAATATTAATCATACATGCATTAATAAAATACTAATATCATTAGCAATATTACCTATATTTTAATAACATTCAGGTAACATGCATAAGCATTGGTATGATCTAATTTGATTTAACATAATTTATAAAATATAGATATATTCATTTTATAATTTTTTTTTCTTCTTTTTTTATATAGTAAAATTATGGATAATTCTTTAGTATTTTTGAAGGGCAAAAAAAAATAAAGGTATAACTTTTTGAACTTGGTAATTCACCTGAAGCTATTTAAAATGTTAATGCACAATTTCCAAGGCAAGGAAAGGCAAGTTTATTCAATAGCATATTTCATACACAATGCTAATTCAATGTGCTGTGCATAGAAGGAGATAAAATAATCCTAAGAATAATTGCAACAATAAAACAAAGAATTTAAATACTTTTATATAAAATAACTTCTATAATACACTGCTCAAAAAAATAAAGGCAACGCTTAACACAATGTGAAATCAAACTGCCCAACAAGCAACACTGATTGACAATCAATTTCAATGGAGGCGCCACCAGGAGACAGGCCAGTGTATCAGGAGATGTGGAGGAGGCCGTAGGAGGGCAACAACCCAGCAGCAGGACCACTACCCCCACCTTTGTGCAAGGAGGAACAGGAGGAGCCCTGCAAAATGACCTCCAGCAGGCCATAAATGTGCATGTGTCTGCTCAAACGGTCAGAAACAGACTCCATGAGGGTGGTGTGAGGGCCTGACGTCTACAGGTGGGGGTTGTGCTTACAGAACAACACCATGCAGGATGTTTGGCTTTTGCCAGAGAACACCAAAATTGACAAATTCGCCACTGGCGCCCTGTGCTCTCCACAGATGAAAGCAGGTTCACACTGAGCACATGTGACAGAGTCTGGAGACGCCTTGGAGAACGTTCTGCTGCCTGTAACATCCTCCAGCATGACCGGTTTGGCAGTGGGTCAATAATGGTGTGGGGTAGCTTTTCTTTGGAGGGCTGCACGACCCTCCATGTGCTCGCCAGAGGTAGCTGACTGTCATTAGGTACCGAGATGAGATCCTCTTCACGTATGCTGGTGCGGTTGGCTTTGGTTTCCTCCTAATGCAAGACAATGCTAGACCTCATGTGACTGGAGTGTGTGAGCAGTTCCTGCAAGACGAAGGCATTGATGCTATGGACTGGCCCGCCCCTTCCTCAGACCTGATCCAATTGATCACATCTGGGACATCATGTCTCGCTCCATCCACCAATAGCCACGTTGCATCACAGACTGTACAGGAGTTTGCGGATACTTTAGTCCAGGTCTGTGAGGAGATCCCTCAGGAGACCAACTGCCACCTCATCAGGAGCAAGCCCAAGAGCTGTAGGGAGGTCATACAGGCACATGGAGGCCACACACACTACCGAGCCTCATTTTGACTTGTTTTAAGGACATTACATCAAAGTTGGATCAGCCTCAAGTATGCTTTTCTCCAAATCCAGACCTCCATGGGTTAATAAATTAAACTCCCACAACTTTTATTCCTTTCCATACAAAAGAATGATTTACAAGTATATATTTAATATATAAAGGCTAATTTTCACGCAGTTAGTTGCAGAATGTTATATCTTCAAAACAATTTTAACATCCTGCGCGATTTAAAAACTGATACTTTTGAATGTTGTCATCACATTTCACTTCATCGTGATACAATGTTGCACTTAGGTGGTAAAAAGCTCTGGTTCGAATGTAAAAAAGTTCAACAAAACAGCTCAAATCAGTGTAAGGAAGTTAATGTAGCATGGCTGCATCAGCAAGTAGATATTTACAATGCATTTGCATTTGTAACACTATTGGGTAGGTTTAGATTTGGGTTTGGTGTAGGGGATATTTCCAACATGATAGGGCATTAATCTGTATAGTGACACTCGTTGGATATTTAAATTCTGAACAGCCGCAAAACGTACCTCAAGAAGCATTATAAAAACTGCAGTATGTACCTGTACCAACCTAATAAAAATGTCATTAATTACCTACCCTCATGTCGTTTGAAACCCATAAGACATTTGTTCATCTTTGGAACACAAATTAAGATATGTCTGCTGATATCAGAGAGCCATCTGTCCCTCCATAGAAAGCAATACAACTGAATAAAACAGTCCATGTGACATCAGTGGCTCAACTTAGTACTTTTTTGCATAATAAAAACAAAATCAACATAATTTAACCCTACCATTCTTCTCCTGTGACTTACTCTCTAAAATGGTGGAAGATGCATCACAACGTAATCGTACAGCTTCCACTAGTCCTAAACAACTGCAGATTACGTACATGTTCGTGCTTTCCCCCCGATGTAAACAAGGCTGATTACATCAAACACATTAAAGCTTGCTGTCTATGGAGGGTCAAATGGCTTTCTGATTTCATCAAAAATATCTTAATTTGTGTTCCGAAGATGAAGAAAGGTCTTATGGGTTTGGAACGACGTGAGGGTAAGTAATTAATGACAGAATTTTCATTTTAAAACGTGTCTTTTAGTGCCACTCTCTGGACATTTCACTTTGAAACTGCGGCAAAATGTGCAGTAAGGTACATAATTACAGAGTTGCAGAAAATTATGTAGGGGCACATAATTCCAATGAGCCTGGGTTGGAATAAACACATCTGTTTTAGACTTGAATAGATTTGACTAACTGCCGTGACTCTATATCGGATGCTTGAAACGTTGTTTTTCTTCTATGGTGATGTGAACTTTGCTTAAGCAGAATTAAACAGACAGCCTCTCTGAGGACATCAGAAGGTCAACAGCTGAGGTTTGCCTTCTAACTTATTCATAAAGTCACACTTTTTTTCTGAGTTGACAGTCACACCCCGCTGTTTTACACCCTGGCCTGTGTATAAACCCAGACAGATTGATAATCCTGGATGTTTGTTATTATAAAGTACAGGCTTTATGTTTGCCAGCCATTTTATTGTTGGTGAATATTTGATGCGCTGTCACTTATGACAGTTCTGTACTTGAATGCAAAAAAAAAAATCAATTATATAATTTTCTAAATAGCCAAACCAAGAGTACATGCAATGCAACAGAATCATTTCAATGTCTTGCATTCTATTATGTCTCCAAAATTTCATGCCTGCATGTTCTGCTTCAGCAGCATTTGTCTTGCAGGTGATATCCAGCAGGAGATGCGGTTTTCTCTCTGGTGTTGATGCCAAACGTGTTTGCTGCTTGTTATCCTTTCCCTCTTTTAACTGCCAAGTCATAACCGCCTAGGGTGGTTTTAGTGGAAAGATTAAGATATCACAGATTATCCAGATTTTGAAGGATTTTTTGACATTCCATTAATTTTGACTTTGTGTTGAGCTGGCAAAGTCAAAACCGTTACACCGTTTGCAAGGATCTGGGGCGTTTCATTAATCACAATTTCAAAAGACCAGCGCAACGGTCACAATTAGAGTTACTGTAAAGGAATACATCAAAAAATGAATATCATCTACTGTGATAAACAAAATAATCACAACCCCCGCCTTCTGCCAGCGATGACATCATCTGTGCGTGTGGGGGAGGAAGGCACGATTACAGTCATGCACGGATAAAAAATAAGAGACACTTATGCCATTGGTGTATTGTGACAGTATTATTTTCTAAATAGTTTATGGTGGTTGAATTATCAGTAATGCCTACCAGAAGAGAAACGTACAGTAAATCGGTCCCACACGACCGTGTTTATGTGGCTGTTTTTGATCTTTCGAACAGCAGGCATAAATGTTTGACTAATACTTGTAATAAGGCTTGAATTCATGCCATGTCTTGCGCTGGGCAGAAAAGCACTTAAATTACTGCAGATATCAATCTCTGCTTGCTCCATGCAGGTCATTTTTGCTCATAAGCTTGAAGGTTTATGGCCAACATCTGCACCTGTCCTCTCAGGTTTTCTTCAAAACCGATACTGAGAAGAATGTTTTGATTTAATTGATTTACCAAAGCATTTAATTAATGGTCTCTATATGAACACAAACATCAGTTTTATGGTTATATTTTTTTATTTATTTAATGTAATTTATCATGGGTTCAAATATGTATATGCCATTTGTGTTATGTAAAAATACAAAGTGATGTGTTTGGTATAAACGGTATTGTATTAAAAAAAAATAATAATTATGACAAAAAGCCATTATGAAATAAGTAACAATTATTGAAAATACATGAAATTATGAGATATTCAGTAATAATTATGTATATAAATATTTATGAATTTTTCTCTCTTTCTGATTTGTCATATTTTCTTAATTAGATTTACTAAAGCATACTTTTTGCAATTATTACATGAAGAATCAAAGGTATAACTGTCATAATCAAATAAAAAGTCAATATTATGGCAAAATAGCAAATTGAGATGGTAAGCCAAAATATTTTTTTGGTCATATTTATGACATTTTATATCATTGTTATATTCTCAGTGGATTTACATCGTTATAATGATGATTTGTCATAATTAGATTTACACATTTTGTAATGACATCACAGTCAAAAGTATGACACAGTCATTATTAATAGCCATATGAATTTATGTAACTGTTTATGTATATTAAAAGTGGGAATTTATGTCCTTATTGCTTTTGTCTTCTAATTTTGCAGTTTTATATCATAAGTACATCATAATTTGGACTTTATTTAGAACGGCAACTCAATATATATATAATAAATTTGACTTTCAATTAACATCAACATAATTATTACTTTTTTCTCCTAACTTGCCTTTTTCTCATAACTATGACAACGTCTGTCATTTTGACATTTTATCTCATATTTTTAACTGTGTATCTTTATTTATGCCTTTTGAATGCATGAACTTTTGTTGAGTGTTTTAGATAAAAGCATCTACCAAGAAGCTCATTTTTGTCTGTTTATTAAGAAACTGTAGAAGCATCTGATACAAAGCTGAAGCATATTGTAATTCAGGCCTCCACAAATTCTCCTGAGCTATAAAGAGCAATCTCTATGCAGTTTTCCTCTTGGTCTCCGTGCCAAGATTAAACGAAGATTAAACGATGCACTGAAATGCCATGACAAACACTGAGAAAACAAAGAAAAGACTTAAATAGATGCTGTACTGTGGATGCAGTCAGCCTAGTGCATGTGTGAATTGAGACGTGAGCTGTCTGCTGTCATGTCTGTCTGACAGTGGAGTCTAAATCAACAGGTGCGCTGTGAATCGTACCATGTGCCGCAGCCACGAGCCGAGAGGGAACACTATGTATCCCTCATTAGGCGAGCTTGCTCTCTACAGCTCAATGAGTCGGGTTGCCGTGGTGATGAGCGCGTTGTCATGGTTGTTTTTGGTTGAAGTCTATATCCCTGATGATGTGAGAGCACAGGTCATTTTGTTAGACAGCAGAGATGCATGAATCTACTTTAAATAGAAGCAGTGATGCAACACATGCTGACTACAATAAAGAAATACAACATTCACACAGACAACAAACACTGGCTGATGTTTACATGCCTGCAAATGTCATTGGTCATTGAAATTTACCATTAAACGGATGCATTCATTTATTTATTTTTTAAAAAATCTCTAGATTTTTCAATTATTAGTTATATATACATTTTTTTCAATATACACACACACACACGTATATATTTAAGTAATATATGAAATATAAAAATTATATAATATTTTATATAGTGTATATATGTATGTTTATTTATATGCATATATATGTGTGTGTGTGTGTGTGTAATATGTCTATGTATATGTGTAGTGCTGTCAAAAATAAAAGCTTTTGTTTACATAATAAAATGTATGTGTACTGTGTATATTTATGTATATATAAATTCATAGACATGCAGTATAACAGTTTTTACATGTATTTACATTTATATATTTATATTCTTAAATATAAATATTTATTATAAACACATTGTTTTTTTTTAAATATATACATGCATGTGTTTGTAGTTATAAAAACATAATAAATATACACGGCACACGATGATATATTATGTAACAAAAACGTATTGATGTGATTCATCGTTTGACAGCACTGATATGTAAATGAATATATGCATGTGTGTGTGGAAAAATTTGCTTAGAATTTTTGATCTAATGTTGACTACCATACTGTATATAACCTTAAATTAAACCTAACCCTCACACAAACCCTTTTTGTATTTATATATTTTCATGAAGTTAGCGTGTTTGCAGGTGACGTTAATGTTAATGCATTGCTCTTCCTAGGAACTTGGCAGCAGTTGGTGGCATATTGGTTGGCCTGGACAGCTAATGAAATATGTCATGCAGAAGACAAAATCTTCTCATTCAAAACCTTTCAGATGTGTTATCATTACAGGCCGGGGAAGCATTAGCCAGGGCAAGCGCAATGTCAATGATGTCAAGGAGCCGTGGCAGAATAATAGCTTTGTGAAACCAGCCCATCTAAATACCTCCAGGGCTCTTATCGACTTCTCTGATGATATATGTGCCTGTAATGTGTGAAAAATGACAGCTACTATTGCAGATGTGGCAAGGACGCGGTTTGTATCTTGAATAAAAATATGCATGGCATTAACCTTTGATTGAATGTTCTTATTATTGCACAGTTCATCTCTGCCATGCGTTATGTGTGCACGACCGGCCCATACGCTCGATGACTCATGGTGCAGATGAACTACCTGAAATGACAACGTTGTGAACTCCATCCGCTGCACTGCATGGCTGCTGGGGTTCTGTTAGGCATGCAGAGATGGGAATCCCGCCTAAGATGGAGCGTGTATGAGCGTTCCTGTGGCTGCGCGGATGTTCCCAAACAGCAGACCATTAATGAGGATGACTCATCCCTAGAAACCCCACTGGATGGTACGGAGGTGATTCACCATGTGTCTGTGTGTTATCCAAGGATGCCCTTGAGTCTAAACCCCAGAAAAGTGTCACACTGTGCATAGTTGGTGATTCCACTGAGAGTTCATAACGACAGAGGAGGTTTGAGGTCACAATCTGCTTGGGGTCCTTTTTGCCTTCATGTTTCATTAATTAGTAAGACTCTCTGATTACAGCCTTAGCTTTCATTTAAAGCTATTTTGAGAATGACATATACTTTATGCACCGCCCACCTTACGCCTTCCAACTGTGGAGGCTGTGCAGCTTTGGGCTCAAGAAAAACATCATTTATTCTGTGTTAAAAGGTTTAATGGTTGCTTTATTTTCTCGTAGCTGGTAGAACATGCTCCTGGCAATGCCGAGGTCACTGATTCATTTCACAGGAATTGATACAATGCACTTGAATGCAGTATTTACTGTTGAAAGAGTTGCTTTAGTTAAACTGTAAGTAAAAGATGTTGATGTTCTTTGTAGACACCCTTAATCATTTTCATCCATTCAGTGAATCTGAAAGCTAGAGGCTGGTCTGGAACACGCAGCAATTTAAAAAAAATATTAATACATAAATGCAAAAATAAATAGAGTAATTAAAAACAGCAGATTAATATGATTTACTTAGCTTTAGCTTTTTAGCATGAATTGTATATCTATATTTTTTATTATTAATACTTTTAAGTATTCAATTCAACTGTAAATGTGTGTATAAAATTATATAATTTTTTATATTGAACGTGCATAAAAAGATATTCCCAGGCCACTTGACGGTCAACAGCTGCAGGCGCACTCTGCAGACGTGGCGGCGGTGGTAAAACCTTCATTCTGGTTGGCAACCATCTGTAGATATTTTACACAATATAGAAATCCTGGCCAGGGTGCGTCCTGGGAAAACGGCATGTATCGTCACCCTACCCTGAGCTGAGGAGCTCACAGCTAGTGACGGGTCGTTCCTGAACGATTCGTTCATTTTGAACAAATCTTTAATGTGACTCTGGAAGAACGAGCCGTCTCGTGGGAGTGATTCGTTAAGTCGCGCATTTGCGCAACATCCTACAGTTTCTGTATTGGAATTATTGATTCACCTGCTTCGAGTATTTGGGTTTTTCGAGACATTCGTTCATCACATCACAGCCCCATAAGCTAAAAATAACACTACTAAGGAAAAGCAGAAGTAGGTGTAGAGTGATGGAGGGCTGCACCAGATGACCTGGCCTCCACACAGTCACCTGACCTAAACCCAATCGAGATGGTTTGGGATGAGATGGACTGCAGATTGAAGGCAAAAGGGCCAACGAGTGCTCAGCATCTCTGAAAATTCCTTGAAGACTGTTGGAAAACCATTTAAGGTGACTACCTCATGAAGCTCATCGAGAGAATGCAAAGAGTGTGCAAAGCAGAAATCAAAGTAAAGGGTGGCTATTTTGAAGAGTCTAGGATATAAAACATTTTTTCTGTTATTTCACACTGCTACATAATTCCATATGCGTTCATTCATAGTTTTAATGTCTTCAGTGAGAATCTACAATGTAAATAGGCATGGAAATAAAGAATAAACATTAAATAAGAGGATGTGTCCAAACTTTTGACTGATGTATATTCTATAAATATCATGCTTAAAGTGTTAATAGTCATTTATTTGTCATTTGAGAAATTTTTTTTTACAAAACAAAGATTTACTTTTTTAAATTATTTTTATTATGTGTACAATCACATTAAATAAAATTTAACACAATACACATGAATATTAAATGTTTACAAATAGTCCATCAAACAAATGAATACATTGCATAAATGCTTTAAGCCACCTGGCCCCAGCTGCTGGTCTCTGATTTTGTTGTCTGTGCTGCCTTTTTTTCTGGAGGTGTCCAGCTCACATCTGCAGTGTCCTGTTAAAGGAACAGACAGAATGATGTAACACTAAGCATT
>JAUCMS010000045.1:15969177-15988557 GCA_032357445.1 Enteromius radiatus
AGGACATTTGTCCATTGGATCTTAAGTCCAACGCCTTAACCACTCGGCCATCCTGGTGCATGTATACAGCTATGGGGTTGTTTTTTTTTTTTTACCTAGACAATGCCTTTACCACTAGGCCATCTTGGCCATGTTTGGTGGTTATTACTGGGATCTTTTAATGCTTGCATTTAACTGTCCACATTTTTTATAAACAAATCATTAACCAATAAATGTTTTAAATCACAGTTGTTTTATAGTTTAGCCCCAACAGGAGAGGAGTTTGAACCCTCAAGGACATTTGACCATTGGATCTTAAATCACAAGGACATTTGTCAATTACATCTTAAGGCCAATGCCTTTACCACTTGGTAACATGTTAGGTGGCTATTACTATGATTTTCTTCTATTTACATTTTCAGAGTTTTTTCTTGACATGCTTTTCTTTTAGGTTTTTTTTTTTTCTTTCATTTTTTAAAAGTTAGTGTTACCAGCAGTGGGGTTTGAATACACAAGGACATTTGTCCATTGGATCTTAAATCACAAGGACATTTGTCAATTACATTTAAAGGAAAACACCTTTACCACTTGGTAACAAGTTAGGTGGCTATTAATATGACTTTCATCTATTTACATTTTCAGAGTTTTTTTTCCATGCTTTTCTTTTAGGTTTTTTTTTTTTTTCTTTTTTTAAAGGTTAATTTTACCAGGAGTGGAGTTTGAACCCACGAGGACGTTTGTCCATTGCATCTTATGTCCAACGCCTTAACTACTCGGCCATCCTGGTGCATGTACACCATTATGGGGTTGTTTTTTTGGAGTGGGGTTCCAACATAGAAGGACATTTGTCCATTTATCTCAAATCCAATGGCCATGGAGTTTGAACCCACAAGAACATTTGCCCATTGGATCTTAAATCACAAGGATATTTGTCAATTACATTTAAAGGCAAATGCCCTTACATTTTTCATAGGTTTTTTTTGGCATTCTTTTCTTTTTTTTTCTTCTTCTTCTTCTTTTTTTTTTAAAAGGTTAGTTTTACCAGGAGTGGGGTTTGAAACCACGAGGACATTTTTCCATTAGATCTTAAATCACAAGGACATTTGTCAATTACATCTTAAGGCCAATGCCACTTGGTACCATATTACGTGGCTATTACTATGATTTTTTTTCTATTTACATTTGTCACAGGCAAATCAATCTTGGCCATGGTTTCTTTTAGTTTTTTTTAAAGACACATTTGTCAAAGGCAGATCCTCTCTCCACGCTCGTTACTACTCAATGACGTTATCTGCCGGGACAGTTGTGGTGCCTCTTGATGCCTTAACCAGCCTCAGTACATTCCTTGTGAACTTCCCCCAAATTCGATTTTCGATTTTCCTTGACAATCCTCATAAGGCTGTAGTTCTCGGGTGGTTGTGCATCTTCTTCTTCTGCACTTTTTCCTTCCACTCAACTTTCTGTTAACATGCTTGGATACAGCACTCTGTAAACAGCCAGCTTCTTTGGCAATTAATGTTTGTGGCTTACTCTTCTTGCGAAGGGTGTCAGTGATTGTCTTCTGGACAACTGTCAGATCAGCAGTCTTCCCCATGATTGTGCAGCCTAGTGAACCAAATTGAGAGGTTCACTAGGCTGTTTTGAGTTTACTAGCTACAGTTTAGCACCACAAGAACAATTGCAAATTGGATCATAAATCACAAGGACATTTGTTAATTACATCTTAAGGCCAATGCCTTTACCACTTGGAAATATATTAGCTGGCTATTACTATGATTTTTATCTATTACCATTTGTCACAGGCAAATCAATCCTTGCCATGCTTTTCTTTTAGGGTTTTTTTTAAAGACACATTTGTCAAAGTCAAATCCTCTCTCCACGCTCGTCACTAATCACTGAATGAAAATGCATCTTAGGTCATCTGCCGGGACTGTATCTGGTTACCTCAGTCAGCAGAAGTGAGAAAAAGTGTTTATTACGTTACTTTATGCCATCTTGGTCAATCAAACCCTTTACCCTTCAACCAAAAGAGAATCAAGACACCCCTACCCCTTCATTTTAACATGCCAAATGGAGGTTTTTGGTGAATATCATATTTGATACAACATTTCTGCTGTAAAGTAAGCCCAAGATGTTCAGCTGGATGATGTAAGGCTATATGCATCATGTGTGTGTCTCTGTGAGATGTAGGAGCAAAGGAAACCAGGTATTCTTACTTTAGCAAAGGAAACCCTCTTGGTTTATATTGAAATCCTTCGATATTTTTACTTTAGACATCCTCGGTTTGTGCTTTTACTTCGTGACAAGCTATTTGTTTTGTTCTCACTTCATGCTCGTCACTAATCACTGAGTGCAATGCGGCTTATGTCATCTGCTGGGACTACATCTGGTTACCTCAGTCAGCAGAAGTGAGAAGTGAGAAAAAGTGTTTATTACGTTTGAAATATTTTTCAAACGCACACTTTATTTAACATGTTTTAGACTGTTAAATAGAACCACTCACCTAATGCTATTGAATTGAGCCAGGACAAAAACTCCTATTGGATGCTTCGAAGGTAAGTAAAAACAGGCTAAGTTTAATTGTTGGGTGAACTAACCCTTTAAGTCCAACACCTTAATCCGCCCATCCTGGCCATATACACTAAGTTTGTCCTGCATATCCCATCAAACTCAACAATTCATGAATACATGTATGTTTCTCTTTTAGATGTACATTGCAAGCTATTGGAGCAGCTATTCATATGACCATAATAGCCTGCTGTATCAGTTATGATATTCACCGAAAAAATGGTTTAATAATCCATTCCATTACAAAAAACATGACAGTTATTTTGTATATCAGACTTTACAGGGTTAAGCACTCTGCCGTCATTGTGCTTGAATCTTGGTCCTAACTGCTCTGCCCCATTCAGATGAGTGGAAAAGCCTTAATTTATATGTGTGGCTGCTTTTACTTCTCTCCACTGGCACAAAAGTCTCTTTTGGTTGAAGCACTAATTGGCATGTGCGACTGTGGTTTTCCCTTTCCCTTTTTTTTATGAATGGGAGTTCTGGATTCCCCTCTTGGGATTTCATAAATCTACTCCCATGTAGATGTATTGATCTCTGTGTGTTCGCTGTCTCTATTCCTCTGTCACTCTCCTCTTGCTCAGATCCCTGCCTGGCAGCATAAATGATGTCCACGGCCTGCGTCTCTCTCCCGCCGTGTTACCATAGCAACTGGAGCGATAGGGGAACACTGTGTTCCTTCGATCTGCAAGTGGGTCATGGACAAAACGACACGTACCGAACCATATTGAGTGGCTAGTGCTCCACACGGCTTTGCCGGTGACCTATATCACACGTCCAAACAGGAATCCCCATCGGCTGCGAGGTCGACTGATAGGTTTAGCACTCGAATGCAAGTGCACAGCATGACAGCAATCCCGTTGTGTAAGCACAAATGTCTCTAATTGTTATTTACAGCAATGCAACAAGCAATCTGCAGTCGATATCTCGCCGAAAAGAGGCTATTTGGAGCATGGGAGTCAAGTTTGAACGTGTGGAGATTATTTCAGCAGTGAACCCAAGATGCCTTTAGGGTGCAGCTGGGATAATTAAAATCTAGATAGTCAGATGATACAAAACTAGGGAGAGGTGTATTGCAGGAGCTGCATATATACTCTTGAAAATGTTTCCACAGAAAGTAATAATATAACATAGATGTTATCACAAAATTATATTTTTGGGTCCATTATTATTTAATAAGTTTCAAAGCGAAATCTGAAATGACAAAAAATTATTTTGTCTCAGATCACAGTATTCAGTGGATTTTAGAGGGACACACCCCATAGAGAGCTACTATTTCATTATGATCTCAGTGTGGTCAGACCGGTGCAGACTAAACTACTACATCATACTTGGATGTTGTCTTCATGTTTTACAACTTAGGGGTTCAACAAAATAATGGAAACCATCCCAATTGAAGGAAATGTAAGGGTTATTTTCAACTTAATGGCTATATGCAACATGTGTGTGGCCTGCTGTCAATTACCGCAGACAAATACAGCCACTTTAGTGTCCCTGAGGTTTTATTTTTTTTCCTGTTGAAACTAACAGATTTCAGCTTTTTTTCATTTTGTTATATAACATTTTTCCCCATGCATTCATTATTTTTGGTTTGATTGAGTTTTATGTAGGCTGAATCTATCTTAAAATCTAAAAATACACACACACATACACACACACACACATTTAAATTTGTGATTTTCTTACAAAGTATACACAATAATACACAATAATTTGCCTTTTAATATTTGTATTATTATTTTTATTATTATTAAATAACAATTTGTTCAACTATGTCATGCCAGTATACAAAATTAGTCAAAATAAGCTGTTTTCAAATTCAATTCAATTTGAATTCATTATACAATTCTACTTAAATAAAAATAATAAAAATAATAAAAAAATTATTTACTTAAAAAAACAAATATACTATATTTATATATATATATATATATATATATATATATATATACAATACTGTGATATATATATATATATATATATATGTGTGTATGTGTGTATTTAGGATACATAAAATGCTAGCAAATAATTTATATAAAATGTTTAAAGTCTAAATAATAATTATAATAATGAAAATAAAATTTCCACCACCATGATTTTCAGCACAGAGTGAATGGTAAAGTTTTAGTTGAGAAAATGTATATGAATGAACGAGGGAAAAAACAGTTTACACTAAAAACATTTAACCTAGTTGACAGGTAAGTTTTTAAAAATGTAAATAATTTTGTTAAAGCATACAAATGAGCTCTGCAGTTTCCTAAAGCACTTGTGTAGGATGAACTTCCTGTGGGTGGAGTCTGCTTCATGTAAACATTAGGCCTACTTCACTGTTAAATCTCCTTTTATGTCCCTTCCTGTTACCCGTACAGGTAACAAGCAAACATAGTTGAAAGACTGGATTCAGCTTTGCATGGTAAGTGATTCTATCATCAGTTTCATGCAAACATGTTAAATGTGGTTTGTCTGTGCTTTCTGAAGCTGCATATTAAAACAATTTCCTGTGATGAAAGAGTGTTTTAATGTAAACATATTTCCTGTTTGTTTATGCAGTCTTTTACTGTCTGCTGTAATTGATAGCAGTGGGCCATAGATTTTATGCTCAAAATATATTTCAGTAAAATCAATGAGCTTGCAGAAATAATGAGATTTGAGGAGATCTTTGTGGAACATGTATGTTTGGAGAGATCAGACATGTTCATGCTCATGCAGTATTGACATGCTTTCTCCAAATGTCTCCTGCAGTGTCTTTGTTGCTCTAGGCGTTTCATGCTGCGGCCTGGCACTTGCTTCTCCATAATCTGTAGTCAAGGACAAAATGAGAAAGCCAGCTCTGTGTCCAGAGGCCAGTGCCATACAGGAAACACATCAGCAGCATGCCACAGCGGGTTCCTGGCACAGCCATGCCTGTCATTCGCAGCAGTGCTTGAATGAACCTGGAAGACTGTGACATACAGTCCGAACGTTTTGTAGACCCGAATTCAGAATTGAAGAATTGGTTTGCAATTCATGAACGTGAATTTAAATCAGATTGACCACACCTAAAAGTAAGTTGAACGTAATTGTGAACTGGAATGACAGTGTGAGGAATTTATGGCAATTCAAAGAAATTTAGCAAAGGTCATTCTGGGAAATTATATATTTTTTAACCACAGTTGACAAAGGTATATATGAATACTTTATATATATTAAGTATAGTGTGTGCTAAAAAAAAAATGTTTACACAGTATATGCTTATGTGTTGTCTACAAAAATATGTCACATTTATATATTAAATATATTTATGATATAAATTATATTAATATATATATATACAGGTTAATTCATGTTAATCTTTTATGAATATATGCTATTTTAAGATTAACCGTTTGACAGCAAAATCTAAATTTTAGCTTTGCATTTGCTATGTCAATTCAAATGCCACTCAATTTCCGGAAATTAAACTGGAAGTTAAAAATGCATTCTCGATTCACTTGATCTTGAATTTAAAGCACTATATATCGACAGAAACAAAACCATCTTAAAATGCAGAGCACATTAATTATTACCATCCTGGTTTTACAAGGTCAAACTGCATGAAATGAATATTGACTCTATTTATTTTCTTTCTTTACAGCTTGTGTTCTAAAGCTACTCTTTTGTGTACAGATCATAACATCACTGTTTGCCAGAGTCGGTAGATTTTATTAACTTCCTCCAGTCTTTAGAGACGATTTGATGCACAACCTAATTATGGTAAAACAATGGCGTCCTTATAAGCAGGTAGGGGTGCCGACACATCAGGCAACCTAGATAGATATTTAGGGGAGCTTTGTTTCTTGGCTTGCAGCCATATCTTGATGACATTTTAGCTCTGTCCTCCAACCAGTATGATGCAATGAAAGACAATCTTCCACACAGCAGTGATCAGCCCTGCTTTACCTCTACCTCCATTATTCTCAGAGCGTCCTATATTCAAGCGGGTCCCTGTGCTGTGCAGTTGTTCTCTAAGTGTGTAGCACCAGCAAGACGCAGTAAAATACAAGTGTGTTCACCTGGTGGAACATGCCGGCTCTGCAGGGCGTATAGCGGGTGATGACGCTGGCAAGGCCTCATGGTCACAATAAAGACTGCCATCCATATACAGCATGCTTGAGTGAACGGATACTCAGATTACAGGAAATGCAAACACTGGCCTCCGGGCTTTCTGTCTGCTTGTCTTACATAACCACAAATTGCCGGACATTTACAAGCTGTAAGCTCCATTGTTTCAGCTATGTTCATATTTTAGGGCTGTAAACAGAAACCGACTGGGGTGAGATTTCATAACATCAGGTTTTGTGTTACAGTACTGGTATTTCCTTGTGAAGGGGAACTACCTGAAATATTTATTGTTTGTTGCACGGTGGCTGTTTACAGGACAAACCTAAAGCTGTAAACTATGTTTTACTTTATTTTTAGATAATGCCATTTCGACATGAAAAAATAATGTGAGCAATGTTCTTTTTTGGCACAACTTGTAACATGAGAAAGCTCTGCTTTGCTGTTTTACGATGCACACACAATTTTATTGCTGAGATTTACTGTTAAGTTCCTTATTTTAGCACATCAAAATACAATACCCACACAGTATTTCATGTCTTCTCTCTCTTTTTTTTTTGCAGTATTTAAAAACTATTTAGCGCTATTTCTTTTTTATTAAGTCATGTAAATAAAATAGCATTTATTGCTATAATTGAGATTAATCACATCCAAAACTTGATTGCTTGATTGACGTCATCTTGCGTATCTCTATGGATGCACACACTTCTCTTAGCATTTCTCAATTCCCATGAGCAATGATAAAAGATCTTACACTGCTTATATCCAGGGGTCCTGCTCTTCCCAAGAGTATGCTAATCAATAGCTTTGAACGGATTTGTCCTTACACAGCATTGGAAAAATGTGATTAAGATCCTTATTATTTCTGTGGCAGGTAAGTAATGATAAATATTGATATAAGTTACATTACATAATCTTATGATGGAAAAAGCTATTCAGTGGCGTTGGCTTCAGCCTCAGTCTGAGATGCCTGCGTTAGCAAGTAAATAAATCATTCCCTTGCAAACAAGGATTAGGACGATCTCGTCATCGACCTCATTTTGTTTTTATTTCTGTATACAACAGATGTATCGCTTATGCAGATGCGTAAAGAACAGTCGAACATCCCTCAACGTTGTTGAGCTTCACTAATGCCTTCAAACTGCTTATGAACGCTTAGCCGAGCAAATGGAATTGCAGATGTACTGAAGTCAATTAGGCATCAATAACCCCAGCTGAGACTGTTTACCTCATCCATGTTGCTGTGTGGAGAGAGCATTTTGTAGTCCGTTTGAAGTCTGCTCTCGACCACATCTGCAGCGTACTGGCTGAGTCATACTGATACCTGTAGTTGTGTCAACAGCTCAGAATCCTACAGATTTCACGATTTCCTTTACATTTCTGAGTAAGTCAGCTTAGTCATTTCAATTGTGCAAATAGGTGCAAATTTAATGCACTAAGATGGCCATCTTTGTGAGTGTTTATGTGAGCATGAGAACAGGCACCCAGATGGCTCTTGCGTTGCTCATGAGACTTCTCATGTTATGCTGCACTTAATGTTTCTCTTAAGATTATAAGTAGAATTCATTAGTACAGATGGTAGCTAGCAACACTCATGGTTTGTTTTTGATAGCATGTGTGAACTGTGAAAAGCATGAGTATGTCAAAAGTTTAAGGCTGGTAAGGCTTGGAGATTTAGTCTATTATGCTAAAAAATTAAAATAAAATCAGTAATATTATTGCAATAAAAATATATAGTTTTCTATTTAAATAGTTTTGAAATGAAATTTATTCCTGTGATACAAAGTTGAATTTGCGGCAACATTACTTTAGTCTTCAGTGTCACTTGATCCTTCAGAAATCATTTTAATATCAGCATATTAAAATGATTTCTGAAGGATCATTTTCTGCTTTAAAAATAGTTTTTTTATTTTTTTTATGTTTAAAATGTTGTGCTGCTTCACATTTTTGTGAAAACATAATCAGATTGTAAAAAATGTTTGCTTTAATTGTAAAAAAAAAAATGTAATTATAAATGTTTTTACTGTCACTTTTGATAAATCTAATGCATCCTTCCTGAATAAAATCATTCATTTATTTTAGGGGGGAAAATTATTTTAACAAATGTACAAAAAATTATTTAAATGCGTTGATATGCATAATGTGAATGCAGAACAATTTGCATTTACACCGCATTGCACGGACAGTTATTGTTACAAAGTAAAATTATTAGTTAGTATTAGTTATATACATATATATTCAAATGAATTTGTTAAGAAATATTTGTGTTGAGATATGCCTTGGTGTCTATAAGGCAGCAGATCTGAGCAGAGGTTGAGACTACTGAGAAGCTCTGGGCTTTTTTCTTTAGTAGAAACATCTGGAAAGCCAGAGACTTAATTTAATCTAGTCTCTCAGTTTGCTTTAAATAGGTCATTTTTGCAGTCTAGCAGAAACAATTGAAATTCACAGCCAAACTGAAAATGTTGTTACAAACCCTACATTTTCAGTAAATAATAATCCTGTTTCTCTATCACATGACTTTACAAATCTATGATACTTCACTATAAATGGTCATTGTTTAAAAAAAGAACAACATCATGTTTTTAGGCATTAAAAATCAACTGCACAGGTTTGAAATCATGACATTAGAGTGAGTAAATAATGCTAGAAATTTCATTTTTGGGTCAATTGTTCCTTTAAAGAGACCTCATTTGTGTTTCGTCTTCCCTGCAGGGACGTCCATGATGTGAAAGTGAGTTAAACGATACCTAGATGCGCTCTTCAGAAGCGTCGCTCGTACATTAATGAGCACAGCTGGGCGCTGTCAGCCGAGGGCTCTTCCTGCTTTTACTACCTCTTCCTCTCCCGTCTGTTTTTGACTGAGAGGCTGAAAATGATCTAAGGGGCAGTGATGCTTCCATGGCAACAATCTGTCATGGCATATGTGTGTGTGTGTGTGTGTGTCCTTCCGCTGTGATGTCCATTCCCTCATGTGACAACACACACAAATACACAGATGCACATACTTCAACTGGTCGCAGTGAATTGCCAAGTAAGACATGATCCTGGATCAACATTATTATCCAAAAATATAAACTTATCCCCATCCTTACCCTTAAACCTACCCCTACCCAAAATGTATGCCTAAAATCAGTTGAAAATGATAGCTGATTAATAAGGGCGTAGAAGCACCTAACTATGATTATAAGCCAGATATATTTTTTATGATATAAAAATTCCTCAATTCTGATTGGTTGATTGGAATGTTGTTCCAGGATCAACAAAGATGTTGATTCAGGAACATCTCGTACTTGGTGAAATCATGCTCACCTACTTCAAACATGTTTGCCTGTCCCAAGAGACTGTGTATCAGTGTAATTGTACTGTTTATTAGAGTTATTTTTTTCTGTTTTAATTTTAGATAAAGGTATAAAGTATTTGAGTCAGGTTTTTCTATTAAATCAAGTTAAACTAAATTTAAATAATAAATGTTGACATGGCAACTCACTTAAATAAACCCTATTACATTTTTTTTTTATCTAGTTAACATTATTTTTTAAGTCATAAAAATTATTCTTTAATAGTTTTCGTTTTAATTTTAGCTTTTGCTAAATAAAAAAAAAGCACATGTCTAATAGGTGAAAAACTGCTGGCGCAGTTACTTTTAAAGGAATAGTTCACCCAGAATAGAAAATATTCTGATAATAAACTCACCCTCTGGCCATTCAAGAAGTATATGAGTTTAAGTCTTCTTTGGAAAAGAAAAAAGCTGCACCAAATCCATCACAATGTTTTTAAATTTAAACCATAGCTTCTGGCCAAAATATAGTCCATAATTCATAATAACGGTTCCTCCAGTGAAAAAGTCCACCCTCTGTTTTGTAATGTTTTCGCTTGTAAACGGTACTTGATCTGTGCGTAGTTCTCTCCTGATTCAGACCAGGTAACTTTTTCAGTGGACAAAAGCAATACATGCAGGATCTATACTTTGGAATGATATGAAGGTGAAATGCCTTAATAATTGATATATTTGTGGATTATTGTGATGTTTTTATCAGCTATTTGGACTCTCAATCTGACGGCACCCATTTACTACAGAGGATCCATTGCTTAGCAAATGATGTAATGCTCAATTTCTTTTCTTTTCAGGTGGAAAAACAAACTAATTTACATATTAGATGGCCTGAGGGTGAGTACATCTTCAGCAAATGTTCATTTTTGGATTAACTATTCCTTTTACCATAATAACCCTGCTACGCACTAACCGTTTTTGGCCTACGTGTGACATTGCTCATACCAATCGCTGATACCTGCACATGTAGATAAAGAGAAATGATAACCGCAAACTCCAGCTTGGCGTGCGGGTCACCCTTTTGTTCCCCAACCTCACGGTCAATCACGATAATACCATTCAGTAAGGTGACAGTAATGCAACCCGTATGCAAAACTTGCCTCCGGTATGCTAAACAGGATTTACAAGCCCGATATTGATGCAGCCTAATTTCTGAAGTGGAAGCACGGGAAGTGTTGTCAGTATAGATTCAGCCGTTGTTACAAGAGGATATTCAACAACAACTTTTCTTTTCTTTTTTTTTTTTTTTTTTTTGCAACAACTTTTCTAAAAAGTATGCCATAATAACTTTATTTTCTAATGTTAGTTGCCATACTTCGGTACACGTCTACTCTGCTGCCGTTGTAGCAATTACTCTCCGAACGGCTCGTATATCAGTCGCCATCCATCATTGGGTTAACGCTTTTCGGCGTGTTGGTAATGATCGTTCTCTGCAGGATTATGCTGTTTCTGCACCTATCTAATTAGCTCCTTTCTCTGATAGCGATGTGTCTCGTTGAAATGGGGCTGTTTTGTATTAAAATATGATTGATTGTCTGGTTTGCTTGCTGTGCATCCTCGGGAGCCGATGTAGTGGAGGCATCAACCTCGATGAGTCATGAGTAAATGACAGACTGCTTGTTCTGTTCCCTTCAGTTCCGCGAATACGGCAACACAATGGTCCATGAGACACACACATGCACACGCACACACACACACACACACACAGACCGGAGCTGAGATGCATTTAGAGCTGAGAGGGAGAGAGAAAAATTTGACACAACAGTAATGGAACGTTGTGAATCAGCGTGCATGGAGATGGAGGTTTATTTTTTCTTTGTTTGTTTCTTTCTTCGGCACTTTCCACAAAAGCGTACAAAACAGTGTCTGAAGTGTTTTTTTTTCAGCCAAGGATTAGTGAATGGAGGTGCTTAACCTTCAGAAAATGTTGATGGTCTATCTTGGGAGGTCAAACTAAATATTATATGAGATGTTTTGTTGCATCTATATTATATGAGGCTTGCAACACTGCAGTTTGGGACATGTCAGAAGTTTAAAACCATGTTTATTCTACAATTTGATTTAAAATATTACTTTTTTTAATGAATGGGTAGGCCCTAATAGGGTTTCAGGTTTAGCAGAGGCTAGTATCAGGCCAAGTGTTGGATTAAACACACAATTTTTTTTACATATATTAAATGACTATATTTCCATTGTAATTTGTATTATTTATTTATATTAATAATTAAGTAATGGGAACTTCTTTGCCCCACATTCTTTTTTCAAAATGACAGTATGGCTGTACAAAGCATTTTACTTTACCGTTTTGTATGAAATGTGAAATAATAAAAACTTTCTATGTGTACTTGGACAGGAAATGTGGATTATTACTTATTCACTTTGAGTCACTTTAATGTCACTAAATGACTACAGAGGTTAAAAACAATACACACGTACTAAAAGTATGGCAAGTTACCGTGTCTGGTGCAGTTTGTTGTTTTCAATGTCAATGTATACAAATGTATGTTAATAATATTCAGATATTAGCATATGGCCTCTTCAAGACTACAACTACACAAGAAGGCCAGTGACTCTAGCATTCCAATTGACCCGTGTACAATAAACAAAAAAAAAAAAACGTGACAGAAGTTTCCAGCAATTTATTATTGAAATGTCTCTTAGAACTTTCCATTAGCTGGGTTAAATGATTCATTGGAGAAACATGTTTATGCAATCCCATCGACTTCGATGCGATGGGAATGTAAATCAGTTTTGATCAAACTCCCTTTGAAGATTAATCTAAATTATGTTTTGAGTGGATCATTTGAGCTTTGAGTTATGAACTCGGCTCAACCACTGAAAACAGGAAGTTACACCTGTCTGCTTTTCCATATCGCTCACGCACATGAACCGAATGCTTTTAGTTGCGAGATGCCGCAGTAAATCAAACCAGTCCTCTTGAACGAGACCTTAATTAGGTGCACATCTATAACGTAGTTTAGGCCTGCTCTTTCTGGAACGCATCCTTGTACGATTTGCAAGTGCTGTCGGGAATAAATTGTGAGAGCGTGTTGTCAAACAGTGAGTAAATCTAATAAAGTCATGTGAGCAGATGTATGCATGCTCTCAGAACAAATTCCATTGAAATTCACAAGACCTCCTTTGAAAGTATCATAAACAGAGTCTGTTGACCCAGAAAGGTTTGAAGGAAGTTGATGGTAAATGAGGGAGAATGTTTGTCTGTGTTTGTGTTCAGATATGCAAAGCAGACAAGGCTTTGAAAGACAGGAATGAGCTTTACATATAAAACATGCTGTACGGGAGTTTTACATTTTCTGAATAAAATGTGAGGGGTGTTTGCATTTGCTAAAGTATTACTATGCAGTTTCTAGTTTGTTTTAGTTCTAGTGTTCATTTTGTCATTAAAATGGCTTAATAGCTGATTTTTATTATTTTATAACAAAAGCAAGTACAGCTAATACTAATATAGCTACTACAAAGTAGCTTGAATTAATGTATATATATTTAACATCAATATCAAAATCTATATGGTCAAAAAATGGTTGGTTACACTTTATTTTGATAGTCCACTTTAAGGATTGTACTAATTATAAGCAACTTTGTTAACTACATATCAAGAACATGTCAACAAATTCTCATTAATTTCACAACTACATGTCTACTAACCTATAGGGTAGATTGTTAGGGTAGGTTTAGGGTAGAATAGGTTGACATATTGCTGATAATTAGAAACTTTGTATGTTGTGGACCCATCAAAATAAGGTTTTAGATAATATTAAGCAGACAGTTTACTAATACTCTAATGACTGCTAGTTAACAAGTAGTTACAAAGTTACTTACTGTTCGTAGAATTTTAAGTGGACTATCAAAAGTCCTATAAAGGACTATAAAATCTTGCTTTTTTATTATAGGTAAAAATATATTTTTGTCCACATATTAATATGCCATTTTAGGAAGTCTCTCAGAACTTTCCATTAGCTGGGTTAAATTATTAACTGTAGAAACATGTTTATGCAATCCCATGCACTTAGCCATTGTAAATTTTAAAGAATAGTTCACCAAAGAAAATGAATTTTGTCATAAATTACTTGTTCCTAACCCATAAGACCTTCGTTCATCTTCGGAACAGAAATTACAATATTTTTGATGAAATCAGAGAGCTATCTTACCCTCTATAGACAGCAATGCAACTGAAATGGTCCCAGGTTTAGAAACATAGCAAAAACTGTGGTAAAGCAGTCCATGTGACATCAGTGGATCAACTTTACTTTTGCAATGCTACGAGAATAATTTCTTTGCGCAAATAAAACAAAAATAACGTAATTTCCTGTGACTTACGTCTTCCGTCATTTTAAAGAGTATCTCAACGCACCACATACGCAAGCTTTAACATATTTAACATAATCAGCCTTGTTTACATCTGGGGAAATGCCTGAGTAACCTGCGGCTGTTTACACTAGAGGAGAGCATACGCTTATGCAGTAATATTCTCTAAAATGGCGGAAGACGTAATGTATATGATGTTATTTTTGTTTTCTTTGCGCAAAAAAAGTATTCTCAAAGTGTTGCAAAACTTTTGTTGATCCACTGATGTCACATGGACTTTTACTGGTGTTTTTACCACGTTTCTGGACCTGCGATCATTTCAGTTGTGTTGCTGTCTATGGAGGGACAGATGGCTCTCTGATATCATCAAACATATAATTTGTGTTCCGAAGATGAACGACGGTCTTATGGGTTTGGAACGACACGAGCGTGAGTAATTAATGACAGAATTTTCATTTTTGGGTGAACTAACCCTTTAAGTCATCCAAGATGTAGATAAGTTTATTTTGTAGAAATAATCAGAAGATTTTGTGAAATTTAGCATTACATCACTTGTTTATGGGTGCCATCAAATTAAAATTTCAAACAGCTGTTAAAAATATATAATGGATTTAATAATAATGGATTTGTTTCTTACTAACATATAGCTTTTCGTATTATAATACATTAATCGATGGACTGGGGTGGTGTGGATTACTTGTGATGTTTTTAATCAGCTGTTTGGACTCCCATTCTGACGGCACCCATTCACTGCAGAGCATCCATTGATGAGCAAGTGATGTAATGCTGAATTTTCTCAGAATCTGTTCCCCCCCCCAAAAAAAACAAGCTCATCTGCCTGTTGCGGCCTGAGGATGAGTACATATTTAGCAAACGTTCAGTTTTGAATTAATTATTCTTTTAATGAATATGACATGATAAAGCACTGACTAAAGGACATTTTCATCAAAATTATGAATAGCCATGCATTCTTGTCATGCCATTTTATTAAACTATTTTTTATTGTCCAGCTAGAAAAGTACACACTGCACAGTTACGGGAATGAGTTGCACACCAAAGTTCAATGCAAGAGTTCAGGGGTTTGTTCAGTTCCCTAAGTCTTTGTACTAGTATAAGCAATAATAATATAACGAGGCTTGCTTTAGCAAACACCATTAATTACTTATGAACACCAGATATTGGGGGCGAAGCTTGCATACCCTGCAATTACAGTAGAACAATGTGCAGATTTAGATATCAGTGGTTTTCTGCATGCTGCCTGCTATTTTGCAGAGCGTCTACAATGAAGCGAGGGTGTTACCGTCCAGCGGAGGGTCAGCCAAACCACGACACGCTACAATGATTAGCCATCCATTAACAGCACATAAATGGAAAGTCTTTCACTGTGGATTCAGTTCTTTGTGATGTATCTGTACTCTGTCCATTGCTCATCTGTCTAGATAATGAGTCTTGTGCTGCTCCGCAGGGGCTTTATGTCCTATCGGCTCAGGTACAAGGAAGCTCCTGTCAGACCTGCAGTGGTTAATGGGGTCATATTTTGCTCTTTAATAGCATTTTGATTCTTTTTTTTCCCCTGAAGTTCACTCATGAAACGAGTTTTGCCTCTTGAAATGTATTTTACTTTACTTTTAGGCCTACTTACTTATAAAAAAAGACATTTTTGCTGCAGTACTTTTAACACAACCCCTGAGTTCAACCCCTTCAGTGTAAAAGAGCAATTATTACTGCCATTATTATAATCACCTTTATTTAGCCAGTCAAACCTGACTTTACATAATAAAGCTGAAATGATGTGTTCCTCATACGTTTCAGATTGTTCCTACACTCCTGTTGATCTGGAAATTTTATAACTAGCTACAAGGAAATTTTCATCAAAAGTAGACTACACATTGTATTGCAAGGCTAAGTAAGTTTCATTATAAATGAATGATTTACTCTTTTTTTTTTTTTCAGTTCAAAAGTTTTCCATGTTATGTTCCTGCTAGTAATTCCTGCTAGATTCAGTGGTTTGTGTGTCAGGAAGAGTGACTGACCCCTGAAGAAAACTAAGAGACAAACCAACATTCCTGAATGTGGATTGCGCTGTTTGTGTATCTGGCCACCATACTACAGATTCCTTGGAACGGTGAATAATCTGATTTGCCTACTGATACACATTCAAGTTGAATTCAGAGGTTTCAGATACAGAATTGGAAATTCATGGGCTTACAATCAGAGCAAGAACTGTTGCAAAACTGTAGGACTGTTGTAAATTTATTTTACGAAACATAGATTTGGCTCTAAATTCTGACTTAATTCTCCTAATTGAGAGTAACCAATATATGCATGTCTCTGACTGCAGAAAATTGGAATTCTATGTTAATGTTCTATGTCAGTCATTTGATTATAGAACACTTAATAAAATAAATATTCCCTAGTGATGCCATAGAAGAAGTGTTTTGGCTTCCTTCAGTGAAGAGTTCTTGAAAGAGCCACTTTTTTCTTCTGTGTGAAAAAGTTTTTTTTTGTCCTAAGACAAAAATGCTCTTTTTTTTATTTTAAACCTGCTGAACAATACAAGTGTCCACAGAAACCCATTGAAATCTTGCATTGTGGTGGTTTATTTTGCACAGGCAAGATCGATTCACAAGAGCTTCAGAAAATGTTAAGTTCTACTTATTACTAAGAAAGTAATTGTTTAAATGTTGGCTTTTACTGAACCCAAACCATTATATTACAAGTGATTATGTCTCTTGGACCAGTGTTTTACTGCTAACTGTGATTTATTTTTTATTTTTTTGCATTTTTTAAGAAGCCAAAGGCACTCCAAACTAATATTTTGTCTAACAGCCCCATATAACTTAAGCAAGCTTGAGTTAAATACAAAATATATATACTGTTTATGGGTCAAAGATGTTAAGATGTGCGCATCAAAAGAAACTTATTCCTGTTAGGGAAAAACTGTATATGTATATGTGTGTGTGTTAAACACACACACACACACACCTAAATGTAATTTGAATACCGTTTGTTTTGGATAAAAATGTTTTCTAAATGCATACATTTCATAGCTTTAGCATGTTTTCTTGAATTAGAAAGAACAATATTGATTTATGAAACATCACAAATGCATCTGCTTCTAAAGGTTCTATGGCTTTTGACTGAATGAAATATATGAGCTTTAATTGAGGAGGTCAAGAATTCAGACTTGGAATGCGACCTCTGACCTCTCTTTGAGAGTGAATGCGAGCAACACAGCAGGCGTGGAGATGAGGTTAATCAGCCCTCCGTCTTTCAGCCGACACGTGCATCAACACTGCCCACCACAATCCCTTCATTGTACCTGAATTAAGCAAAAGGAATTTGATTCGACTCGTTTCTCTTCTGAAACCTGGCACGGAAGGTCACTCCCCCCTATTCTTGTAATACGGAGAAATCAACCTGATGCGGCCTGAAAGAGCGGATCAATTCCCATTCACGCGTTAAGCCGCCCGCAGTGAGAGGGCTGGAATTCAAGCCCAAGTGTAATTTAGCGTACGGCAGTCAAGGGTGAGTAATATGACAGGAAGGATGGTGATTTAAATGGCTTTTACATGACTGGAGCACACCCAAAGAAAGACTTCAGATTTATTGCCACCAGTTGAGGTGATGCATTGCTACTTTTCCCCCCTCCATCCCTCAAGGCTGTTGCACGGCGGCCAATCGGTGGGTTTCTAACTCTGAGCTCAGTGTTGCATCATGTCTAGATAAACGAGACAAATACAGCAGGCATCAGGGTGGTCGTGGCAACCCGCTCCAGCACCGGAGGAAGTCTCACAGATTCATTTTTCAATGCATTTCCTTCTTTCTGTCTCTCGGCTAGATGGACGTGTCGAAACTTTCAGCGTGTGCCGAAAAAAGTTGGAGCGCTTTTTCCATTCTCAACATATTACTCAGAAGTGACTGTTGCATGGGTATTGCATTATGAAAAGTTCAGTGCATTTAGTTTTATTAAGCCAGGAGTCATGTTTTTGCATAAAGATGGCAGATATGAAATGGAAAGCTTTTGCTACTTTACTCAAATTAAAAACTGTGTAATGTGTGACTTTCTTCTGTGGAACTTAAAAGGCCTCTAATATGGGTAAAGAATAGTACATATTTTGGTTTTGGGAGTCCAGAATGCCAAAAAGTACTTTCATTGTCTTCATTTAAAGCAGTGTTTGTGAGCCCCAAAAGCATCACCAATTTGTATTTTCATTCAGACCAACGTGAAAAGGTCAACAAATGCTAATGTTTCATAATGACCTCAACATGAAACAGCCTGGGACTCATTTCAATGATTTAGAATCCACTCTTTCTTTTGAGAGACGATACCTTTCACAGTACACTTTCAGATTTAAAACTTTGCAGGATGTTTTCATTCACTTTAACACAGCATGAAAGGTGGGCTAATTTTCAAAAATCCATATTAGGAGCTCTTTAAAAGCAGATGTTTTGCAGAATGTGTGAGCTGCCCTTTTCTTAATGAAATTGATATCTAAACAGTCAATCTCAAAAAACACCAAAAACTATCACTGCATTACAGTATAGTCTTCTCAAGGCAATTTGTGCACAGACAAACTCTTAAATCTAAATTGTGCGCGCAGTTAATTCAAAACAGTCAAGCACATTACATCATGATCAGTAACAAGATATATAGGAAACAATGATGTTTCATATCACTGATGTGCCACAGTGTGTCTAGAGGCACTATGATTAAATGTGAACATTACAAAAATTACTCCTATTATGTTCCTCAGGAGAAAAAAGTCATGAGTAAATCATGAAAATCAAACTGCATAATGTCTGATTAAAGCAGTATATATATATATATATATGCTCAATATAGGTTCAAAATACAGAAAAACTCAATGTTGTTTTCAAATAAATTTGTAGTTAAAGGGATAGTTCACCCAAAAATGAAAATTTGATGTTTATTTGCTTATCCCCAGGACATCCAAGATGTAGGTGACTTTGTTTCCTCAGCAGAACACAAACGAAGATTTTTAACTTTAACCGTGGCAGTCTGGTAGTCATTTAATGGAAGTGGATGGACACCAAGCCTTTCAAAGTAAAAAAAAAACATGCACAGACAATTC
>JAUCMS010000045.1:16003454-16026576 GCA_032357445.1 Enteromius radiatus
CTGTCTGCCCTGACCCTGAACCTTCAATAAACAGTTTGCACATGAACTCGAACGCTTTCACGTCCTCATTCATGACACTAACATTAGGTCTAGATTTATTTATTTATTTATTAGTTTTGTTCATTTTGATACTTTAAACAAATAACTGATGCTGCAACTGGCAACAAGCTAAAATACGTTTTTTATATTAAGTAAGTATTTTTTCATAGTTATTACATTTTAGTTAAAAAATTATTAAAGTGATTATTATTGTTGTTGTTGTTTTTTATTATGTATGTATTAGCTGAAAATAGTCTATGGGAAAATATATAATAAAAAATACAAATTATTTTGAGTTTTTGACTTTATATCTCACAGTTCGTAACTTTATATCTCCCAGTTGTGAGAAAATAAGTCAGAATTGTGAGTTTGTGTGACGCAATTCTGAGAAAAGAAGTCAGAACTTGTGAGATAAAAAGTCACAATAACCTTTTTTTTATTTTTTATTCAGTGGCAGAGACGGGCTTCCATAATAATAACCGTGTTGTGCTGAAGTATTTCCTGCTGTTTTGGTGGAGCATATTGAAGGGCTTGTACTTTTTTTAAATTAACCAGTGATGTTAGATAACAATACAGCTATGAATCATGATTTTGTACGTGCTATTGCTATAGTCAGAGGGGGGATTTTGTTACTACACAGAATTTTACTGCACAAAAACTAACCAGATGATTCTCTCTTCGAAAAAAAAAAAAAACAAAACTTAAGACTAAAAGTGTCAACAGATACAGAGTTGGTTTAGTATCACAAAAGAAGAAACATACCTCTACTGTGGTACATTTGTAAAGCGCTCTATATTTGTTAGGTGGGTTTCTTTGAACCTACAGCCATCGTAAGATCAATGTCAGATAGCTGCGATTCAGGCGCTACGTCTGCCACCTGCGCTGCTTCAGTAAATGCCTTTACTGCCAGGCTTCAAACGCAAGAGTCAAAGAGATATTTGTGTGAGTATGTGTTTTTCCCGTGCCTTCTGTCTGCCAGATAGTAACAGGTCACAGCTCGACTGATTCACACATTAGGATGGCATCGTTTTACAGGGAGTTTGATGAAGCCAGACTACACTTTAATATTACATGTGTGATCAAGGGTTAAGGGGAGAAAAAAAAAAAACAGATGAAGAACTGAGTTTGAATGAGTTGGAATGAATTGGACACAATCCACTGGATGGGGAATTAGAATAACAGGCCAAGAAATTTGCAAATTCAGAGAAAATTTAGGCACATGCAAATACAGATACACGGAAAAACATATTTTTATATTAGTATTATTTATAATAGTATGTATTAATGTATTTTGTTTTCTCACTTACATTCATAGTGTACGTTTTAGTTATTTTGTGTGGTTTGGTTATTTTTAAAAACTTTTTTTTTTTAAATGTCTTAGTAATTTAAGCACTTCAACTTTTCAAAATTGTAGTACTTCAATATTTTCATCTAGCCATTCATTCTTCCATCCATCCATCAAACATCAGGACCAACTTCCATTTGTTTTGTTTTTGTTTTGGTTTTTTTTTGCTTATACTTGATAGTTACATGCATTTCAACAAAATATATAAGTTTAAAGGGTTAGTTCACCCCAAAATGAAAATGCTGTCATTAATTACTCACCCTTATGTTTTTCCAAACCCATAAGACCTTTGTTCATCTTCGGAACACAAATTAAGATATTTTGAATGAAATCAGAACCATCTGACCCTCCATAAATAGTAGCACAACTGAAATGATCCCAGATCCAGAAACATAGTAAAAACATCAGCATTGTGACATCAGTTACTCAACTTCAGTTTTGCAACACTAGGAGAATTTTTTTCTTTTAATTTTTTTTTTTTTTGCGGAAAAAAAAATCCATACAGCATCACAATTATAACGTTCCGTAAACACCGGAAGCAGGTATCTTTGAAATAAACATTAGTTTATTTGAACAACTGAAGATAATCACACAGAAGAGGATCAGCAGGTAAGTTTTTGAGGTATGGTTAATGAAACAGAGTAGCAGGAAACGATTGATAGAGTAGCAGGTCGATTGTCTTTGAGTCCCAAACACACACAGTTCAACATAACCAGAGTAGCGATAATGAGCTAATGTATACTCAATCTCAATCTCAGATGGTGGTATTCAGGCAGGTAGGTAGGCAAAGGCGCAATAGAGCGTATCAACCTTGAGCTCAGCCGATGAGTGTGTGTCTGAGCTGGCATTATATGGTGTTTGGGTGATTGTGAACAGGTGTTTAGAATTAGAATGGGTGATTGTGAGCGTGCGATGGTGGCTGATCCAGGAACAGTGGTTTGTGACGGTGTGACAACAATGCAGGATTAATATGCTGGATATTTGAAAAGTGATGCTTTTGAACGTTAGCATCACACATATCCAAATATTTTTATGAGACCAGGTTGCTTTATTCATGCTTAATACTACTTTTGATGGATTACCCAGTGGCTAAAATCAACTCCTACTCATAATTTTCAGTTTTATACTGTTCCACTGGTCAATATGTCACTAAAATTGTGTTGTAAATGTTGATTGATTGATGGTTCCACTTATTATCGCTAAAGAAATGCATGATATAACTCACATGAAATAAAGCACTGAAAAGCATGTAGCATATGTACAGGCATGTCCTCATGAGAATTGAATCGTGTTGCCATAGCATCTGCGTTAGCAGTATCTAAACCCAGTGCGAATTGCTTTAAATTAAATGCATCAGTTAGCATGTAGAACTTGTGCGCTTGATACAGTAAATCCGCTCTGGTCGAGGGATTCAGTCTCCTTTTGCCTTTTTCCTCAGAATCTGTTATTGAGTTTTGAGCTTATATTGCCTCCTGGACTTGTTCGGGGTTTCAAAGATCACAGCTCTACAATGAGACCTTCCTCCCAGCCTGCATTTTTATGCCATTCCTCAAGCTTTCAGCGAGATTCTGCATAATGTATTAAAGCTTCTCTGCCTGTCATTTATTTATATCCTTTCTGCACACATTTTTGCTCTTTGGGGCGTTGATACAGCTACAAAATAACCGTGTGTCATTTGGCTGCCTTCCTTCATTAATAACCATATGTATAATTAAATATGACAAATGTATTTTGGCGGTGATGTTGGTCCTCCCCGATGCCTGGGGCTCAGCTCTTTCATGTTTTTGTTTGTTGGACTTTTTTTTGTTGTTATTCATCCTGCGTGTCTGGAATCTGAGTCATCCTGTCAAATCCGAGTGAAGCTATATGTTTTGTTTTTTTTTCCTCCCCGGCCTTCAGAATTCTTTCTGCAGCAGAAGCCAAAAGGCTCGAGTTTGAAAATGTCCCCTGGATCTACAGAGTCAGAGTTAGCCAGCCACAGTATTTCACATAAAGTTTCAGTTTGCAGAGAAACCTTCGTAAACTTTTTGAAATCTTTCTAAAAACTTGTGAAAACTTTCTACTTAAGTTGCTGCCTTCGATGTTTAAGTATAATCAACTTGGTTGTAAAATCCGATGATATTTTTAAGAACATTTGTGTCCAAACAACACTTTCTTTGTATGGACAAAAACACATATTTAAAATATCAGTCCATCGGGTTTTGGACAATATGAATGAGAATGAGCAAATGATAACAGAATTTTCATTGTTGGATTAACTCTTTAAGCTTTAAAAATGGTAAAAAAAATTTTTATTTTTTTTTATTAAGAGTCCAATTCAACAGAGTCTGGTCTGGGTGCAGCAATTACTGTTTTAGAAGATGATTATCACTGAATAAAATTCTTATATTTTTGATCCAAAGGAGAAAAAAGCAACAAATTGGGCTGCAGAACAACATAAGAGTGACATAATTCATTTTCAGAAGAACTGACAGGATGTTTGCCTCAAAACGCAACCTGCAAATAATTCATGTTCCGTGAGATTTGGCAGTTTGAGGTGATGTGAAAGTTATTGGATATTAGTCTTATGTGGACTGAAATGAAGTGACATTGCAAAGCATTTAAATAATTGTTATATTGCAAGTTTTCCAGCCTAATACTGTTAGAGTGTGGTGTCTAGGGCTAAAGTAATATGTTTTCCACAGCAGAAAGCAGGTTCCTGCACTTCACCCACCTCAAGGCTTAAAATATAGAGATAGAGACATTTCCCAGCAGCAAAATTGCTTCATTTTCTCATGGGCGGTGTATCTGACAGGCGTGAGTGCCATTTGCTGTAGGGGGTTAATTAAGATTTTAGCCATCCACGCTGACCTTTGGAAACTTCCAGGAGTGATCATCTCTCTACTTCCAGGCAGCCGCCGCATTTCCCACTTTGAAGTTTCCCAATTTAGCAGACTTTAGCAGAGAACAGTTAGAAATGGGTCTATACTGAAAATAAGGCACTTTGGTATAAAGATAATCCCATTTTTACTTACACGTTTGGTGTGGTTGCATTTCTCAAAGTGGTCTGACCTAAATATGTGACTATATCTCTGCAGCCTCCATGCACTGTATTTGGGTCTATTAGAGAGGCGAAAACGGAGTCATTTTGAGCCCAATCTGCAGAAAGAAGTTAAACCCAGTTTGGGAAATCCTGACCCACTTTAGTGTGAGTATGAGGAGTTCACCTAAAAATAAAAGATTGCTTAAAATGTACTCACCCTCAGGCCATCCATGATGTAGATGCGTTTGTTTCTTCATCTGAACAGATTTGGATGGAGAAATGTAGCATTACATCACTTGCTCAACAATGGATCCTATGTAGTGAATGAGTCACGTCAGATTGAGAGCTGATAAAAACATGTAATCCACAAGCAATCCACACTGGTCCATCAATAATTGCCTTGTGAAGTGAAAAGTTGTGTGTTTGTAGGAAACAAATCCATCATTAAGGTGCTTTAACTTCAAACAGTCCATAATCCATAACAACAGTTCCTCCAGTGAAAATGTCCATCACCAAAATATTTGCTTAGGAAAATGTAAATGGTGCTTGATCTGAGCATATTAGTCTCCTGATTGAGACCTGGAGAATTGGAGGATTGATAACATAGCCAAAAGGAACTGTTTGGAGTTAAAAACATCTTAACGATGTGTTGATTTCTTATAAACATGCACCTTTTTCCTTCACAAGATGGAGTTTTGGTTACTTGTGGATTATTGTGATATTTTTATCAGCTGTTTGGAGACGGCACCCATTCACTACAGAGGATCCATTGGTGAGTGATGCAATGCTAAATTAGTCAAAATCTTATGTCTCAGAGAGTATAAATGTTCAGCAAACTGTAATTAGTAGTTGAAATATTTCTTCAAAAACGCGGCAAGCTATTTTTTCGGTAGTTGTTTAGCGGCTGCAGTCCATGATTCTGGAAAAAAGGGGCTGTTTATGTGACAAACACAATTTGAAGCGTGGGCAGACCAAGGCCATGAACTGCAGGAGAAAAGCTACCGGCTCCCCATTTGCAGTGTTATGTCAGGGGGTGGGAATCTGTTTGGAATGAACAGTTCTGTCTGTGTCTCTCATCCAGCTGTGTGCATTCCATATGACGCCCTGCATTCCACAATGGAGAATTGCTCAATCCTGTATTCACTCACCTTCCACCAACACCCCCCCGCTTACTTGGCGTTGGGAAAACAGTTCAGGAGCTCTGGAATGCAAGTGGGAAGTCACTTTCTCAAATGAACAAAACAGGAGAATCATGGGCTGCTCACAGTGGAAAAAAAAAATTAAATTTACATTTACATGAATCATTTGGCAGACACTTTCATTCAAAATGACAAAACAGACCAACGAGGGAGTAACAATATATAAGCACTGCGACAAGTCTCAGAAGCACAGTTCACAAAACAAGTTTTTTTTCATAAATTAGAATAGAATAGGATTTACCCTCATGTCTTGTCCAATGCATGTCCATCTCTGCAAAAAGTGTTTTGTATTCATATGTTTGATGATTTGGTGATGGTAGTTTTAATTTAACCACAATTAATAGATTATTTCTCTTATTCACTTCAACATAGCTTTCATCCAAAATCACTTACAAAAGAACGAAAGCAGCTTGTTAGAGAGCTAATAATATTGGTAATATACAATGCCAGATAAGAAATGTTTATATAGACTACACATTTATTATTTATTTTTATTTTCGGAATTAACAGTGAAAGTCAGAGTTATTTTTGTTAACAAAAACCAAAACCAACCAAGAAAAAAAATGTGTAACTTGAAATAAAATAAACGCTAACTATTTTTTGTTTAACTCAAAATAAAACTAAATCTAAAAAAAAAAAACTATACTGTATCAGTAAGATGTTTAATGGTTTTTAAAGACTTTCTTCTGCTCATCAAGGCTGCATTTATTAGATTAAAAACTCTAATTTGTGAAATATTATTTCAATTTAAAATATGAATATATTTTAAAATGTAATTTATTCTTGTGATACAAAGCATCATTACTTACTCCAGTCTTCAGTGTCACAAACAACCAAATTTGTAAAAACTTTATATTACAATGAAAACAAAAATATAATAATTAAACTTATTCAAAATTAATAAAAAATAGAAAAGTAATGATGCATTGTATCACAGGAATAAATTACATTTTAAAATATATTCACACAGAAAAAATATTTCACAATATTACAGTTTTTTTCTGGATTTTTAATCTAATAAATGCACCCTTGATGAGCAGAAGAAACATCTTTAAAAACCATTAAATATCTTACTGATCCCAATTTTTTCAACGGTATATATATATATATATAGCTAAACAGATAAAATTACAAAAACAAACAACCAATTTTTTTTTCAAACTTAATATTACAATGAAAACAAAAATATAATAATAACTTATTCAAAATTAATACAAAAATAGAAAAGAATCTTAATATTATTAAATAACTCTGGTGACCATGAATGGTGACCACATATTTCTAACAAGATTTAAAGTATATTACCAGTTTCACCTCATAAAAACCTATTTCAAGGCTTTAAAAGTCATGTATAGCAATATCATTATTTGTCCTTTCTACAGCCATTCCATGCACGTTCATTCTGCAGATGAGAGAGGTGTCAACAATTTGTGTTCCACAAAAGAAAGAGAGTAAATCATGTAGGTTTAAAAATTACATGAGAGTGAGTAAAATACAACAGTTATAATTTCGGGTAAACTATCCATATAACATTTTATCCGTGGGGTACATAAATATCTCATTCTACCCACCATTCACTGTAAAACACAATACAACACTTTGTGAATATACCAGTGGGAGGCACAACAATGTCATTCATCCAAAACACACAATTTCTAAAAATCCCCTTGATTCCTCAGTGTTCTCCTCCAGTACATGTAATCAGTTTTGAAATTCAACACCAACTCATACAAATGATGACATTGTGCAACAACAATAACGAGTCTTGATACAACTGGAACAGATTACACGCAGACATAACAGACAGAAGGAATTTTGCCATTCATCAGTCAAACTCTCAGATCATAAAACATACACCACTTCATCAATATGTCACACCAAATGAGTACATGATGTATCTGCTCTGAAATAATGTGGCAGATACATGAGTCCAATTTAAGTATGAATTCATTATCCTGAAATTTCACGTTACAACAGCATCAGGTCTTTTGTTAAGGTTTTGGGTGATTATGGATGATTATTCATTTTTGTTGTTTTATTTTTATATAACCTATTATTTCAGGACATGTTCTTTAGTCTTTGGCTATATGAATATAATCTATCCAGATAGAATGTAATCTACAGCATGTCCACATCTGGTTATTGTTCAGAAACACTGTACAGAATCCTGCATCTTGCAGGGAACAGACCTGCTATTAACATGTGAGGATTTAACCCAGTCACCATCTGGACAACAACTCTATTTCAGACTTCTGCCTGCAGTATAAACATGACCGCTCAAAGGCTTTAGTCATTTTTGACTATTACCCATTTTAACAATAGTTTTTCTTGTGGATTTTGTCATTATATTTTTGTATTAGCTTTTTTTACTTTTCATAAACAAAGAGGATTCAAATGTGCAAAATATAACTGTGATTTAACAAAAGATAGATTAGCATACAGGTTATCCAGAATATGCTAAATGTAGATGCACAGATTGCGGACGTAACCATAGCAACCGATCACTGCTCGATCACTTTTATTAGAAATGGACAGTGCTTGTAGGCTACAATCACAAGTAGCTACTAATATGTAAAAGTAAGATTAGGCTAAAAGTTGGAGAAATGTAGATGCTCACGATACAATTACACAATAATATGATAAAATACTTTTCATGAACAGATCCTGTAGCCATAGCAATGATCGCTGCTTGAGCACTTTTGTTAGGATTAGAATCAGACAGCGCATTTGCAAAAATGAAATATGTCAAATTAAAACAAAAATTTGATTAGGATACAGGTCAGTCTGAATGCGTGAAATATGGATGCAAATATAAATCACGTGAACATGTAACCAATGGCTGCTTGAGTGCTTTTGTTAGCAGTATGGGATAGTGCTTGTATAAATACAAAAAAAAAACCAGCCTAAACTGGTTGGCTGGTTTTAGAGGGGTTTTGGCCACTTCCTAGCTGGCCAGCTAAAACCAATCTAACCAGCCTTAGCCAGGCTGGGAGAACAGCTGAAACCAGCTACGTCTAGTTTAAATCAAGACCAGCCAACCAGCCTAGGCTGGTTTCAGCAGTTTTTTTCAGCAGGGAAGTACGAGATTTGTGTAACTATGAATTGTGCTGTATAAATAAACTTGCTTTACTTATGAAAAGTTAAACACAAGTTAGAGTCATCTAAGCAAAGGCTAGTGAGTTCAAATGGATAAAAAATGAACGCTTGCATCGCCAATTACAAATCGCTTTTGTGTGAGCGTGTGTCCATTGCAACTGACTGCTTTAGATCTACTAGATGAAAGGTTATATTAAAGTTTGTCTACAAGGTTGCCTGAATGGGCAAAATATAGTCGACACTCACAAATACAAATCACACTCATGTCTCAGCTGATAGCCTGTGGGCAGGGCACTGACCCTTTTTTAAATTAGGCAAAAAAAAACATGGTTAATATAGTTAAACCATGGTAATCACAAATTAACCATGGTCCTCCCACACTAACTATAGTTTAACCAAGGTATGTGTAGTGATTATACAAATGGCATGGCAATCAGTACAGTATGTTAAAAAAAACATGGGTACTACTCTTTAACTACAATGAAACCATGGTTCATTTTTGTAAGGGGATATAAAACTGCTGTGTTGCTGGTGTCCAAAGTTTGAACCCCCCTCTCTCCCAGTTTGCGTCCTGTCTACTCTATGCTATCCTATTTTAATAAAGGAAAAATGCAAAAAAATAAATGTTCAAATATTGAAACAAAAAGGCACATGAGAATGTAACCATAGAAACGGGATTCTGCTAGAACGCATTTATTAGAACGATTATCTATAGTGCATGTACAAAACACTAGATTTATTTAAGAAATATTTGTTTCAACGCCTTTAAGATAAGTGCGCAAAATTAACCCTCATTTCAAAAAGATGACAAAAATGTACCGTTATATACAAAGCCTGTTCAATGCTTAATCATGGTATTGTACTGAATCTGAGTTTGATGTCATTTTTGCTTCGTTGCACAAACCAACTGAGATTTAATCCTAACACACACTTCCCCCCTAGAATTCACCATATCGACAGATAATTTAGGGTGCTTCAATTAAATTCCAAGGACAACAATTATCTCACATGACTGCATGGATGGCTTGCTTGCAAGACTGTGGATGTGTCAGCATCAAGCGAGCGGCCAATGGGAGGGCGTTTTGGCCGTGACGTCAGGGGGGCTGGTCGTGCGCGTGGAGAGCTCCAGTCAGTCCCGAGAGCTCAGTCAGTCAGTCAGTGCGTGCAGCTGACCCCGCGCGTTCAGTGGACTAGGTTCCCAGCCACGTAAGTAAAAAGAAGAAGATGATGATAATGGTGTCTTGTTGCTGAAACAAGGGATAGGCCCGGGGAGAGCGTCGGCCGTCCCCTCTTGCCTTTGTCCAAATCAGATCGTCGGAGTTTGGTTGCTCATGAAGAGAAGGACATCGACTTCCCAAGCGTAACAAAAGGCGGCTCGCGACCTGGAGGAAATTTTTCCTAGCCATATTTGGTAGATGCACGGACAGGCTTTGCGTGGATACCCGCTCGAATGAACACGGAGCGCCCTCTCAGGATATCTAAACCCGGCTGGCACTCTTTCGTTTTAATTTAATGCAAAAAAACCTCGTTCTTTACCTGCTGCGCTGCATCGACCGTGACGTCACAGCCTTTACATTACACCGCGCCGATTCACGCGTTTTGGGCTCTTGCAAACGAACCGTGCTGTTGTTTGAGGGCACGCTAAGCATAGAGGTCACAATTCGTGCATGCACGTCATTGCATGTGTGCTCAAATGACGCCACATTGTCAGTGCAATTAACGCACATGCATAAGATCATCATTACAGTCAAGGGGAATCGCCGCTGCCTTCATGCCCAGTGTTAAATAGAGGGCATCTGTCTGTCATTCACTTCCACTCCCCCCTCCTCCAAGACCGTCTGAACCCTCCTGATCTGGACGAACCTCCTCCTATACTCATGAACATACAGAGATCCAGTCCCATTAACATTTCGCGTTATGGGAGATCGAGGCACAAAGCACACGACTTTGAGGAGCTATCTTGTCTAAGGACTACTGAATCCAACCAGAGTTTCAGTCCCAATTTAGGATCTCCCAGCCCCCCTGAGACCCCTGACTCCTCTCACTGTATTTCTTGCATTGGAAATTACCTTTTGTTGGAGCCCATTGAAGGAGACCACGTTTTTAGAGCCACCCACCTGCACAGTGGGGAAGAGCTCGTGTGCAAGGTAAGAAACGCACGTATGCATGTCATTTTGGAACGGAACACTCAAGCAATTGCATCAGCTATAGATAGGGATACATGCCAGCCATTCATATAGCTTACTGCATTCGTTTGCGAGGTGCCTATTGGTGCATTATCAAATGAATGGCTTTTCTTTTGTGATTCATCAACAATGATATCAAGTGATGAGTTATAGTCACGTGCAAAAAAGCATGTGGGAATACCCCTGAAGTGAGTGTGTGTGCATGCTTGCAAACAGCCATGCATTCATGCGTGCAAGTCCACATGACTTTGAAACATAAGACACTCTAAATGGGCCGACACGGGCAGAGAGCCATTAGTAAGAACCTCTTATCTTCTGATGAGAGAACGGCCTCCGATGTCCACCGCTGTCGGGTTATATTTAGCCCGTGTCTCTCTTTTAGGTGTCTGTTACTAAGCAACATCAAAATTCAATGTGTGTTTTGGGGACTCGGAAATGCAGCAGAGGTGTAATGCCTTTCGACTCGGTGTTGCATGGATTTCCGTTCTTTTGTTTCAGACTTAGGCATCGTCTCTGAAGATGCCAATAGCAGGGCTCTAATACTTTTGCACGCTGTTGGGAAATCGATGACTGCTTCTAATTGAATTCAAAATGCTCTCTCTCCTCCAGGTGTTTGATATCAGTCGATACCAAGAGTCCTTGGCTGCTTACTTCGTGCTGGGCACCCATGAGAACATTAACCAGATAGTGGAGATTCTTCTGGGGGATACGCGAGCGTACGTGTTCTTCGAGAGGAGCCATGGCGACATGCACTCTTTCGTTCGCACTTGCAAGAAGCTGCGAGAGGAAGAGGCTGCCAGACTTTTCCATCAGATAGCATCAGCTGTGGCGCACTGCCACGACAACGGCCTGGTCCTCAGAGACCTCAAGCTAAGGAAGTTCGTCTTTAAGAATGAGGACAGGTAAAGAAGCCACTAGTAATAAAACGTGAACATTTGATTTTTAAAGAGAGGTTTGAATTGCAAGGACAGCACATTATTCACATACATTCACATGATTGTAAATATGGTATATTACGGATGTGCTTTCTATTGAAACTAGGGATGTCAATTTCCGATCGTCGTTTAAATTAACGATCAATTAATCGTTAATCTTAATACTGTAACATGCATCTATTGTAGGTGCATATAGTCAAAGGCATGTGCAAATGCCGGCTTCCTCACCCTAATGAAAGAGGTTTTAGTCTAAAAAAAAAATGTTAGTAGCAGGATATTAAAATAAATAGAAGTGAGGTGCAAAGCTTTGTTAATAAGATAAATAATTGGTTAGCCGGTAAATAATACATTGCGACCATGCTTTTGGATTCACGCCGAGCACATGCATTTAAATGAAGCCATACGCGTCTTCTGTTTAAATGGTTAAGAATTTAATAATATTAGATTTTCTTAATATTAGATTGTTCATTTTTAATGATTGTTTTCACATAGTGTGGTAAACGCAGGTGAACGAAAGATTAATAATTTGTTACTATCACTTAAATTGATCCCGCTTTTAAGTTAAATCATGGGCTTTCTCGGGAAAAGTTAATAAAACATGGTCAGTAGCCACAAATTAATGTCGTAGGAACTAATTAATACATCTTTGCTGTTTGCGTCAGCAGCCCTGTCAAAGTGAAGTGCCCGAAGTGAAGGCAACAAACATGATGATAAAACATGACTTATTACTACATTTCAATACAAAGGAACTTTGTGTTGTATCTGCTTTAATGTAGGTTTAAAGTTTGGGTCATATAAAAAGCGTAGTTTATACATTAGTAAATCATTTTCGTGTAAGGTTCAGCCCCTTCATGGTCGTCTGCACGTGTTTTGCGCACGAGCCGCATGCACCCCAAAATGAAACCAATTAATCGACCAGAATAGCTTTAATCGATTGCATCTCTTATCGTCAATTAATCGATCGTCGATTAATCGTTGACATCCCTAATTGAAACAAACATTATTGAAAAGGGTCCCCCCCCCTTTTCTGAGTAGCAAATAGCTTAAATAGTTAATGGTTAAAATAGTTCATTTACAATTGTGAACCATGAATTGCTACTAACTGTTGTCAATAGGGAACATTCTCACTCTAGAGAGCACAGGATTGGACACAAATTTTGTTACAGATATGAGATAAAGATTTTTTTTTATTAATTTGCATGACCATCTTAAACCGTTGTGAAACTTTCAGCCTCACACAAAATCCTAATCCTAAAATTCCCCAAATTAGCTAAACAGTAAAAGCGACTGCACCACAATTTTAAATCAAAGATGTGTACTAGAAGCTTGTTAATTAACTTTTGAATGAGTAATATCATAAAACTGGCCTCCAAACTGCCACTCCAGTTTTGTTTTCATGGGTTGTTTCCATTCTATGATATTACTCAAAATACTGTGGTTTTGCCATCTCATAATCTTTAGTGGTTTCATTGCGCCACCTCAGTAATTTTTTTCCTTTATTGTATGTACCATTTGAAAAGGTCTTTATTAATTTATCCATATAGGCCTTTAAGTGGTGCATTTATTTATAATGTGATTTTAGACTGGTAATGTAAATGCATTATTTTAGAGTCAGCCTGGAATACAAATGGACCATATTTCAGGCCATTTCGGTGCAACTTATATTATATATGCTTATCCTGTTACGCCACGAAAAAAAAGCCATGTTGTTAAAGTAAAATGGTTTTGAATGGCATTGCGTGTTAAGTTTTTATAAATTAGCCATATGTTTGGCAGTCAAATTCAGTCTGAAATAATCCCAAGCCTGCATTAGGAATCTGGGTGGCCTTCCCGTTTAAGCTAAATGGCAGTTGCCCCAGTGGCCAAATGAGTCAGCTCAGCTAGATTCCCTCTGGCTCGCTGGATGGAAATGGAGAATGTTGCCCGGTGCTTTAAATGTGAGCTCGGTGACCTTACTGTTCCCATGCTCTGTGGTCTGGTGCGTCAGCCGTCCACCTTTCACTGAGTGATTGCAGACGAGCACAAGTAAACGTGGCCAAGGGTGGTGAGTATTACCCTGGCCAGAAATCAAACACCAAGGGCGCACCAAGATTGGAACCAGAGAGGAAAGCGAGCCAGACAGAACTGCATTCCTCGGCGTAGTGGGTTCCTGACCTGGTTATGTCACGAAGGACGCTTGTAACGTTCTACCGTTGCACGCTAGAGACCGCAGTGCAGTTCGTCTGGAATCACTCCCTAATGTACTAGTGTGTGCATCCACGTGTCCTCCTCCGTTTTTCCTGCGTTCGTGTGGGCTGGTGTTCTTTGCAGGCTCTTGACCTGGTGTAACTCAGCCGCGTCGTGGAGCTGTGACTCACATATGCTGCATGTCATTAAGAGAATATTTCCAGCATGCCATGTTCTCTTTGCACAGCGGTGCATGGAAACGGGTCAAAAGTTCAGGTCAGAGAAGGGGCATCCTGTTCATTTCTGACCTTCAGGTAATTTAGATGCCCTGCAACCTTTCCACGCAGCAGGATACCACTTGTCGTGAAAAATAATATGACTATTTTGAGCTCCGAGGATTGGATGTTTTGCTGAGACTCAGTGGGCGTACGGTTTCATTTGGATGGTTTCTGATTCAGAATCTGAGTCACGAGGCAGCTTGCAGAAGACCTCAAAGATGTTTTCATTGCATATGTTTTTATTTTTTTGTCTTTGTAACTTGGGCTGCACGATATGGTTAGTTCCAGCTTTTTGATGAATAAGCAGGGATGCAAACTGTAGTTTGAAAATAGTGCAAGCACATAAAAGAGTATGCATATCTGTACAAAAGTTTGGGGTCGGTGATATTCATTCAAATGTTTTTGATAAAGCATGTTATTCCTACACAGGCTGCATGCATTTATTAGTAAAAAAATAATAATATACCCTATTAAATGAACTAATATATGTTGAAATGTAATTTATTACTGTGATGCAAAGCTGAATTTTCAGCATCATTACTCCAGTTTTCAGTGTCACATGATCCTTCAGAAATCATACTAATTTGCTGCTTATCAATGTTGAAAACCATGGTGCTGCTTAATATTTCTGAGATATTTAAAAGAATAGCATTTATTTGCAAAAGAAATATTTTGTAACATTGTAAATATATTTACTGTTACTTTTAAACAATTTAATGCATCATTACTGGATAAGTATTAATTTCATTCACGTATGTAAAAATATTTCGCAGTATTATATCGAAATATAAATCTATCACTTTGTTTTGCATCACAAATTTAAAAAACGTCACTGAACCATAGTTAGGAATCTGATTTGTGAACATGACTTACACTAAACCCTGATTTTGCACCAAAGACATTAAAAACATCTCATACCTTCAAGACAAGAAGAACTGCTAAATTAGTCTGACATGCTTTTTTTTTTTTTTTAGAAAACATTACCAAATAAAAGTATTAGAATGCTGTTTTAGTTTCTGTTACTGTAGCAAGAGAATCATTGTGGATATTCTGTGAATATATATGTATATATATAGCAGATTGTTTGTCGTCGTATGTTCCATGTTTTGCATTACTGTACAAGTTAAAGGATTACAGTGGAAAAACTAGGATCACAGAGAAATAGTGACGGTTTAAGGAATTCCATCTTTGGTGTGGCATTATTCCTGCTTTTTATAATTCCCGGAATGAATACCAGATTTCCCTCTGGATTAGACTGGCAGGAATGTCCCGAGGCTATCTTTATATTGCCTTTTTATGCAAGGGATTTACAGTCCAATATGAAGAGGATATTTATGCTTTGCTGTCAAAAAGCTATAAGAGTAGAGGAAAATATGATTTGAAAGGGTTTTTTGTTATTTTGAACAGACGGATTTGGATGCATGAACTTCTCTTGAATTGATTCTCTAGTTTTTGGGCATTTTTAGCGATCTTAAAAAGCCACCACAACTGAAAGTTTGCTTCCTTTAGTTAATTTTACAGCTATTTATTTCAAAACAAAATTTTCAGTCTGTTTTATGTTGCTCCATTTAATTTATATAACGACTTTTCTGTTAGTAGTTTATTAGACTTTTCTCAATGGAAGTCAGAAGCTTGAGTTTTCTATGATGCTTTTAAAGTGCCCCTATTATGGTTAATGAAAGGTTCATATTTTTAGTCTCCAACAACAAGTTGTCATGCATACAAGGTAAAAAAACCCACTTTATTTTTCTTGTAATATGCTTTTATTTTTACTTTATTTGTTTAAAGACTGAAACACCTCCTGTTTGTGACTCCAATCCTTGTGGTGATTGGTTTATTTTATTTAAAGCAGTGTTCGGCAAGCTCCAAAAGCGACACCAAATGGCAAAGAATGAATTTGCATTTTCATTCAGACCAACACAAAAAGACAAGTAGGCGGAGAGGATGCTAATGTTTAGTTTTGACACATGCATGAAATGGCTTGGGATTACGATACGTTTCCGTTTCTTTCAAGAGTCAATAACTTTATACATGAGCTGTGTTAGGCAATGCATGAAAGGTCAAAAATCCATAATAGGGACACTTTACGAATACACATTTGCTTCATTTCATGTATTCTGTATGTTTCAAAAGCGTTCAACAAAAGATCCATCTAGAATTAGTTTCATTTCATGCTTGTTATAACATGATATATTTTTCGATTCAGTTGTTATATGATCGGTCTTAAAAGCCAGCAAACCAATAATCGTTTATGTACATGTTCATGTTATTCTCTGTCTTTCCTAGGAATCTTGTAAAGTTGGAGAGTTTGGAGGACACGTACCTCCTAGAAGGAGGTGACGATTCACTCTCGGACAAACACGGCTGTCCAGCTTACGTCAGCCCAGAAATCCTCAACGCCAATGGCAGCTACTCTGGTAAGGCGGCGGATGTGTGGAGCTTAGGCGTGATGCTCTACACTATCCTGGTGGGACGCTACCCGTTCCACGACGTGGAGCCCAGCTCGCTGTTCAGCAAGATCCGCCGCGGCCAGTTCAGCATCCCCGAGACGCTAACGCCCAAAGCCCGATGCCTCATCCGTAGCATCCTGCGGCGAGAACCGGCCGAACGCCTCACCTCCCGAGAGATCCTGGACCATCCCTGGTTCTCGGCCTCCGGCGGTTCGGCCGCCGCCGCCAGCCACGGAAGGGGCGAGCGAGAGATGGACCAAATGGTACCAGAGGCCAACATGGAAGAAGAACTAGAACAGTTCTTCAGCTGAGCACAAACTCATCAAGACGTTATGCCACGCCCTTTTAGATTATCAGAAAAAAGAAATACACTCATTACAAATGGTGTCTATCGTTATATCTCATTCCGTGAAAAGACATGGTCTGGCTTCTGGACTTCTTCCTAAGCTAGGACCTCTGGACGTAGCGCGTCGGGTGATGTAGCAAGACTTACTTTGTTTTTGTTTTTTTCTTTATTTCCTTTCTTTTACGTGTTCATTTTACGTGGTGCTCACGAGGCATACGAGTAAGCTACAAACATGCATTACAGCACAGGAGAACGCAGCCAAGGAACAAAGAAAATATCAGGCGAAACTGCTCCACCTCTCCTGTTTCCAGCTCTGATTTGTCAACTGCGTCTCAGTTACCCGTTTTCCTCGAATGCTAATTGTTGGTTGCGTCTCAATCTGATCTTCGGTTTATTTTAAGCATAGTGTTCCGACAGCCCTCCAGGTCAATACTGCGAAGACCGTGCCGTTTTTTTGTTTTGATTGGATTTATTTCGGCTGCATTAAGAACGATTTGTGTTGCATTAAGCTGTTCTTTTTACTATTATTGCTGCTTTTTTCGCTCTAACCATAACTGAAACTTTCTCCGTGAGTCTTCAGAGAATAAAAAACATCAAGCACTTGACTCGCCTAGGCTTGGAGATCCTCTCTGGACTAGTGTCATCTATTTAACTTTTAGTTGTTTTCTTTTGCTGGAGCAAAATGTATCTTTTTTATTTTATTTATAAGGTTACTACTACTATATTTAAAGAGAAATACGTGCAGGGTTTATTTTTTTCCGTTGTTTTTCTTAACCGCCAGTTTTCACGAATATTGTAGGCAATATAATATTGACACAGGACAGGTTTGACTTTTTGCATCAAAGTTTGTCCCAAGTTGGAAGGTCTACGATTTAACGTCAGTGCCAGTAATCTCGCACCCCAAACGCACGCTGACCGTACTTTTTTTTGCTTTTTTTGCATTTGACTCCATAAATATTAGATGATATTTCTACGACTACACCGTCTCGAGTACCTCATGTTAACTCTACTGCCTGCATAGGTCTGTGAAATGATCATGTTTTGATTGGGTACATGTAGACATGTTTCGTCGTATATCAATGTTACTTGAAATCGTGATTTATATCTAGTCAATGGCATGTGCCCTATGAATGCTTTAGCCTGCCTAGCAAGAGGGGAGTTCATTTCTTCAGTTTTGTTTTCTTAAGGAAAAATCTTACGAAGGATTTACTAGGAGTCCAGTTGCGCTAAAGAGTTTCTTTTTGTTTAGTTTTGTTTTGTTTTTTCCTCTGGTCATTGTGCTTTCACTCGTTTTGTAGAAGGAACTTGCCTACCTAAGTTGGTGCTGATTAGGTGCTAATTTTGAAGGATGTTTTTCTTTTTTGGTTCGTTTCATTTTTTTTCCCTCATGTTTTCAAGGGGAGGGGGGAGTGCATGGTGGGATATCTGCCTCAGATGCTCTGATTGTAATGTAACAGATTTTTGGTGTTTTGTCCAGATTTATTCAGTAAATAAATTGTGAACTGCACACTGAATGATGTTTCTTTTTATCCAATCTTTTATGCACATAAACAGACAAATAATATATTATTTATACTATATTTTTGGCATATTTATTCAAAATAATATATTTGCATATATTATTTATATTAATATATATATATATATATATATATACACACACACACACACACAATTATAAATTATATATATAGAGAGAGAGAGAGTATGTATAGAAAATGTAGAAATAATTTAATATTTAATTTTAATAATTTAAATTAAACATTTTCCAAATAGTTTACTCATGTAAAAACTAAAACATTTATGAAATATTATGTTTAGATTTTTATTTATTTTATTCACAGACACCCATATTTAAAATCCCTATAGGAACATTAAATAAGGGTATTTGCCAATTAAAAATTAAATACAATTAATGAGTCATACATTTGTCAAGTTGCCAGTAAAGTTTACATTTGACACTGAAAGAGGTAGAGTATTATTTTGTATACTTTGTAAAAATACTTTGTATTTCTGTATCTGTATTATGTAATGTTTTTATTATATGTATACACATTTTATTTATGTATATTAAATGTGTATATGTAAATTAAAATGGTAAAATGTAAAGTACACGCACATACTTATAATATATCAAAATGGTGTCAGTTGTACACTATCTATCTATCTATCTATCTATCTATCTATCCATCTATCTATAGGCCTGCCACATATTAGTCTATCACGACCCATATTCAGCCCCTTTTGGTGTTCATGGCTTATGTTCTCTGTCTAGTTTAGATTATTTAATGCCTTTGATCTTCTGGACATTAAGGCGTGTGATAATTCTCATGCAGACTCTCTGACTTCATAATATAAAGTATTTTTCCCTGAGCAGATTGGTTGATTTCACTGCTTGACTGCCACTAAATCTGACTAAAGCCAGCTGGGAAATAATCCATCAAATACAGATTAATGTCTTGTGCATTGGGCCCATTTTCTATGATGACTTGATCTGACCCTTCAGCCTCTGTGTCGTGCAGTCATGCCATAAAACACACACAATGCACATTTAACACGTGTGTCCCTGATGGACTAGACATTGATGGTCCAACTGTATAATAATCCAGAATTTTTTCAGAAGTTCACATTATGAATACATTTTATATTAAACTATACTCCAAGAGCCAACATGTAATATAAAAAGCTGTTGATATTTCTTACTCAGCCCCTCTAAAAACACATGCAAATATGTTCTTGTACAAACACACCTCCACACTCCCAGAAAAGGGTGTTTTTTAACGTGGGCAGTAGCCATGCTGTGCTGAAAATAGATTCGTGCATTTGTGTGCCAGATGTGCATACGCTGCGACGCTTGGCCCATGTTCAGCTAACTAATGCATGGAGATTGTGAACATTTATGCATGCACTTCTGTTTTTATCCACCTGTGCATGCATGATTTTGCAGCTATATATATATACACACATTCATACACACAATATATGATATAATAATATTTGCTGTTTTGTTGTATTGTTTGCAGAGTACACTAGCAATTTCTGAGTGGAAAATATTTCTACTTTTTCTGTTTAGACACACGTTTAGTTTTAATGGAAGTTGAAGGATTAGCTGTCACTTTTGCATTTTAAAATTGTTTTTTTTTTTACATTTGTTGTAATTTGTTTATTTGTTTAGTTTAAGAGTGATTTGCATATTTTTACTGAAGGAAAACAAAGCATTTCAGTTCTGATGGGTGCAAAGGAGATTTTAAAATCAAATTTCCTGGAGCTCATTACTCAGACCCCATTTAATAAAGCAATCTACAGTTACTCCAATTAGCATTCTCATCTGATAAGAGCAATAGTTGTGCGTGCAAATCCATACAAAACACCATAGTGTGTTCATAAATAATATTTCTGTAGATAATCTTCTCTAATCACTGCTGAGACCAAATTAAATATCACACTGTGTGGGACACCATTAGGTTGACAGTTACTGCCCATCGTGCTCCTTTTAATTTGGCCCTGCACCACAGTGTGGAAGTAATGGCTTTCAGTGGGGCGATAATCACCTGCAACATTGTTCATCTTACGCCCCCTGGTGGACAAATGGGAATTGTGCGATATTTTCTACAAATTAATCCCTTAAATCACATCGAAAAGCCATTGTACAAGCGTGAATGTTCTCCACAGGCGCTATTTCTTTGTTTTTGTATTTATATGACCGTCGCAGCGGTATAAGCCATTCACAGCTCACTTGTTCCCTATACACTTGTTTTATCTGCATTATACTGTTTTGTATCTGTTGTCATTCAGGTTGTGTAGTTAATCTCTCGGTGCAGACATGTGGAAGAACGGGCAAAGAGCAATTAGACTGTAATAAAACTGATTAAAGAATGCCGTGCATCCTTAGGGAATAGTGCCATTTGTGTCTTTATACATTTCAGGCTCGTTTTATTTGAAAAGGTTCCTGCTGAATAAAGAAAATGCATGGTTTCTCCTCTCTCCCTTAAAGTTGATCGCATCATTATTTTTAAAGGTGTAAATGTCGCATTTAAAAAAACATTTTAGATCATATTCAGACCTTGCATTTTCTATTTGGCCTGCTAGAAAAGCTTTTTGCATGTTTTTTTTTTATTTTTTAATAAATAAATAAACAAACCTGGAAGACAGAATAAACAATTTAATAGTAAATTAGGCTATAAAACAACAAAATAATACCTCTGTAAACTTATATTAACAATCAATTCTAAATATATGTTTGTGTGTGTGTATATATATATATATATATATACATACACAAAAATGTAGTATAGCTATCTTTAACATGTCAAGTGATTAATCACATTTTTAAAATAAAAATTGTGTGTATACTTTTTATATTTATTATGTATGTGTACAGTTTTATGCAAAAGTTTGGGCACCCCTCGCAGAATCTGTGAAAATGTGAGAAATGCTAACAAAATAAGAGTTTATACAAAATGCCTGTCATTTTTTGTTTAGTATGTCTTGAGTAAAATATTTACACAAAGATGTTTACATACACAAGAAGAAGAAAAAAAAGGAAAAATTATTAAAATAACTGCTCTCAAAAGTTTGGGTTTCTTAATACTGTGTGTGTTTACATGCATGTATTTATAATTATATAATTTTTATTATATAAATGCATGTATGTATTTATAAATAATAAATACACACAGTAAGCACACACATATTGTGTAGGCCTAAGTTGATCTTAAGTTGGGATCAAGAGTTATTTTATTTACTTGAAAACATAGGCTAAAACATTAATTATGTTATACAATTCTACAAAATATTATATTTAGTTTGATGCATAAATATGAAATATGCATAAAACAAATAAAGAAACAAACACTAGCTTTTACTGATATGTTTATACAAATGTACTTGTGTTCGTTTAAAGCACACTGGGTCTGAACACCAATCAGAACTCAGTGAAACTTTCCATTCAAATGCAGCCAAGCCTTTTCCCTTTTCACCGATCAATCATTTGTTGTTCACTCTCTGCCTCGTTGCATCATTACATTGAATGTTTCATTTGAAATCAACACATTGATTTTAACGTGTGAACGCATTTTAACGTGTGAACGCAACCCCACAGAGAAAGCGAAGGCTTGAGCTCAGCACGTTAGGATATTGGCAAAAATCAGACGATCTAAGCCTCGGCGTGTCTTAAACTGCCAGTGATGGGATGATGTTGATTTTGCAGTGCAGTTGGAGCTCCTCCGTGTTTATTTCTCTTTTCCTGCCTCATTCCAAGACAGAAGCTGCTCAAACCAACTCTAGGAAGCAAGCCAGAGCTAACATTTCATTTAGTGCGCTTTCCCCCATCTGCGTGTTTTTATATCCTAAACAAAGCCTGCGTGGATCTGCCAGTATGCTGCAGCTTACATCTGGCTTACGGGCTTTTCGTTATCCTGCATGTCAATAAACAGATGAGTTCCTCTTCGGGATGGAGCAGAGGCATTTTGACAATGCAGCTACTGTAACAGCAACAACCAATCGGAGTGAAGTAACCTGCGCCAGCGTTGCTAATTGCAGGCGATATAGCCTACTGTGTGTTTCCAGGAGTTTGTGTACTAACTCGAACCAGTCCAAACACCGCGGACAGACTCTTACTGTTGCTCCCTTGAGGTCGTGGCCACTCAATGCAGGTGGGTTGACACCCTGTCCTCATAAAGCTCACATGATCTGCTGAGCCGCTGTTGGATGCCATTCATTAGTGATTCGGCTCGATCATTAACTCACACTCGATGGGTTATTGAGTTTCTGGTTAATCCAGAGCACAGATCTCATGGGTTTGAGTCATGCATGCATGTGCTGTTTACAGTAAATCATTAAAATCACTGTAACTAGCAGGTGCTTTTTTCATTTACTTGCAAATAAATAACATTTTGATTCACAAAATTTCCTCTTAAGAATCTTTGAGGTGTCCCCACAGATATTAAGCAGCAATTTTTCAATATAGAATTCTCTTTAAAATTATATTATGTATCATATCATCATATTATGATTTCATACAATGATTTTTGAAGATCCATTGAATATCCAGATTTATGC
>JAUCMS010000045.1:16044754-16058834 GCA_032357445.1 Enteromius radiatus
CAAGCAAGCAGCCTCGGGGCTCTGTACAGGGCCATCAATTGCTTTGGCACATCAATTGCCTAGAGCTGTTGGCAGGGTATCTTGCTCTGCAGCACTTCCGGCTGCTACTGCAAGACAGACACGTATTGGTCCGCTCGGACAATAATGCGACTGTATCGTACATCAACCACCAGGGGGGTCTATGATCATGCCGTATTTCACAGCTCGCCCGACCTTTCCTCCTCTGGAGTCACTCGCATACCTCCTTTCTCAGGGGCTCAGCACCATGTGGCACCCGCGCCAGATCTATGGAACCTCTACTTGTGGCTTGAATCCTTTTAGGACACCCCTAGTGCCCTCCTGTGACCTTTCTGTTGTCCTGGCTGTACTTCAGGGAGGTCCCTTTGAGCCCCTGGAGTCAGTCGAGCTTAAGTTCTTGTCTGCTAAGTCAGAGATCCTGACAGCGCTCAAGGACCTACAGGCATTTTCGGTGAGCGAAGAGTGCCTTATGTTCGAGCTGGTCATCCCCTGTACTGGGCTAGATGTCCATATAGTTGATTCCCTGTGGGTAATCTATCCTCCACGGTAAGGTTTCCCTTGGTAAACCCATGTTTTTCCTTGACAGTGTGCTCTGTTCATCTCTACTGCCAGTCGTTCCTCTCCTTCCCTGGATAGGACCTGCCTTAGATTGTATGTTGTACTGCCCCTCTTTTGGTCAGTCCATACTAGGGTTCTACATGTCACCTCCCGCTGGTAGGATGTGGTCTCCGTAGAGCCCTTTTCAGAAGGTCTGCTTCCCCATTGTCTTGCCAGACTGTACAACAAATACAAGAGGTTGCAGCCCCTCTTGTAATAGGTTGAAATCATCCCTTCAGGAAGTAGAAAATTGGACTCTCCGGCATCAGTGTACTCACTCGGGTCCCTACGGGTATCAAAGTCAGCAAATCTGCTCTGGGGCGATTGGATGGTTACGACTTTTGCATAACATTTGTCTGACACGCCACTTGTCAACATTTGTAGTGCCACAAGGTTGTGATGGTTCAGGTTGTGGCGTTTTCCACTGGCAAGACCCAAGTCTGTCGTCACGATATAACGTCTCCGTTCCCTCCATCAGGAAACGAGGGTTACATACGTTACCAAGACATTCTCTGTATGTTCAGCAGGGTATTGCTTTTAAGGTTTTTGCTTTTTCTTTCTTCTGTTGAAAACTAAAGATATTTTTGGTAATCAGATAAGGAAAAATACTGTTGAAGTCAATCTGATTGTCTATCAACATTGTTCAAAATAAAAAAAAAATTGGCGTTTAACAGAAGATACATGGTATGAAGGCGAGAAAATAATGACATGATTTATTAGGACTTGCCATGCTCTGTGTATGACTGTTGATGAAAACATGTATAAAAAAGGAAATATTGGCATGTTTTGACAATATTTATATTATTTTGTTCACTTTCTGAGTCAGAAATTATCATGTTGTCATGTTACTGGTCCTCATGTTGTCTGTCTTTTTTGGCACACAGAATGATTTGTTTTGTAGAATATTCAAGTGGCTCTTTTCTATGCAAATGTGGATAGTTCTTAACACTGTTGAGCACCGTAAAAAAGCTATGCGTCTGATGTCACATGATACATTTAGTTCTTTTCAACATAAAGCATAAAGTAATTAGCTGAATATCCACCATTGCACACTTGTATATAATGATAATAGTGGCTTCAGAAGACTTGGCACAATATTTTGCAGGATTCATATGGCCTACTTTTATGATGCTTTTTTTTTGTCCTTTTCTGCCAAACTTTGATGTAAATTTTCCCTCCTTTCTTTTTTTAGGTAAATTATAACTTATTTTTTAATCTTTTTTTTGTTTATTAATTTATTATTTGAATATCTATAATTTAAAAATTAAAAAAAGATATTATATACAAATATATTTGTCTTTAGAAACAAAAAATGTAGCATGCATTATATATTAATTGAAAAAGATTTCCATTTCAAATAAATGTTGTTCTTTTAAATTATATGCATTAAAGAGTCCTGAAAAAATAAATAAAGCAACAATTGTTTTCAACATTGATAATTAAGTAGCAAATCAGCATATTAGAATGATTTCTGAAGGGCCATGTGACACTGAAGACTGGAGTAATGATGCTGAAAATTCAGCTTTGTATAACAAAAATAAATTAATAGAAAACATTTATGGTACATTTTAATATTATTTCACAATATTACTGCATTTACTGTATTTTTGAACAAATAAATGCAGCCTTGGTAAGCATAAGGCTTCTGAAGTTATACTCTAGTATACTTAATGCAATAATGCATACTTTACTTTATGGTGTTTCCTTCTCTTTCCATTCATACTGTATGAAAAAGAGCAGTTTGAACATTCAGTGAAACATCTTCCTTTGTGTTTTACAGAAGAAAGCAAGTCACACAGTTTTTGAACACAATGATGGTGATCAAAATAGTTTTTGTCACTTTAAATACATTTCCAATGTTGTTTAGTGTTGTCCTGCTCAAATTCCAATCCATCGGTTTCTGCATGGGTTTTCATATAATCATCCTTCTGCACCGAGGGAAATGATTACAGGAACGAGGGTTTCTGACTCAATCGTACAACTACAGACGTGTCATTAAAGACTCTTCATCGCTTTCATCAAAAGCAATCAGCGCACCTCAGAAGGGATGTAATCGTATTCATGTCTCTGATATCCGTTTATCCAGTGATGGAATTATTTGCTTCAGGCGGTTTCTTTTTTCTGAAAGTTTAGTCAGAGTGCAGTGGTTTGTTTTAGAGACAGAGATGAACCTACTCCATTCACACCGAAGGTCTCTACTATACGCTCCTGTTAATTTGCATAGCGTGAACTTTTAGCTGGGTGAAACCGACTGCTAACAGGAGGAACTGGCTCCTTTAAATTGCAGATAGTACATTTGTTCCTGTTTACAACTAGTATTTATGGCCCTTTTCACAATTGAATAATTTGATCATGGTACTTTGCTCTGATTTCCTTTTGTACCGAGCGGATTATGCTGTGTGCTATTAACGTCGATGATAAATTTGGAAGTGTCACAGACAATTTGTGCCTCCCAAATGTAGTTCAGTGAAAATTAGTAGCACTGTTGGAGAGAAGCACAATTGGAGAAAGTGAGATGATTCGGGTAGGGACCTCATCTCGAGGGTGGTGCTGCCACTGTCGTGCTGTATTTGAATAATACAGTTTAGGAAATTATATGTTGCCATCTTCATTAAGAAATGCAGGCGGCAGGGAGCACAATTATGGAGGAAAAATGAGCAAATGTCCACTGTTATTAGTTGCTTTGAGGTTGTGTGCGGTAGGTATTTTTCCTTCCGCCGTGCTGGGCTGGAACCTCGCCTGAATTTGGCCCGCAGTAGCTGGAACTCTTAACATGCAGTGGTTGATGTGACAGAAGGGGCGTTTTCTGTTCTGTGCGACGACAAGGCTCAAAGGAAACAGGAAAAGGCTTTTTTTTTTGAAAGGTTGTTAGTAATTTTATCCAAAGTAAAACCTGTGCAGTTTTGACCAACCATTGCTTTACTTTGACTGAGCTTTTAATGTTGTTACGGGAAAGGATGAAGCTGATTGGTTGGTTCTTGTCACATGAGCCGCGGTGCGCTTGCAGCAAGCTGAAATGAGCCTGGAAAAAATGAGCGCGTCGCTTCCATTGTGAGCGTGCAAAATGCGCATCTACGTTTGAAATAATGGACTTGAGCGCGCAAAAGACGCCACATGTGAACAGTCCCTAAAAGCACAGTCGACACGCGCTGCACCTGCTCTGCATACGCACGCTTCAGTCCGCACTCATCCGCGATTAAATATACTTGGATTAAAATAAGCTGTGCGCGAGACGGAACGGAACGGAACGGAACTGGCGTAACAAGCACACCTGCCCTCTGCCTGCGCAAAACTGCATGTGATGTCAGGCTTCATTACGCCCGCTGTGAGTGATTGTGTGTTATCTTGAGATCAGACAAGTTATGCTCGTCTCCTCTCCTTGAAAATATAATTGGCTGAATTGTATAATGCTGGATTAAGATTGATTAACGATTAATTGTGCAGCCCTACTCTTAACATTAGATATCAAACTAAATAACAATATAATTTCATTTAATTGGATAAATGACAATTTTAAAATATTTTTATTTGAATACATTTTAAAATGCAAGTCATACCTGAGTTTTCAGCGTAATTACTCCAGTCTTCAGTGTCACATGATTCTTCAGAAATCATTCTAATATGCTGCTTTATTTTCTGTGTTGCTTCGTATTTTAGTGGAAATCTATACACACAAGATGGCTAAATGTATGCATATTCAAAACCAGGGAGTCAGTCCTTCCTAACAATTTCCTCTCAATCAGGAAAAACTAGACACTGAAACATGACTGCTGGGATTTACTTGTATTCAGACCCAAAAGCGTCGGGCATTGATGTTGGGCGATGAGTTCTGGCTCACAGTCGGCGTTCCCATTCATCCCAAATGTGTTCAGTGGGGTTCAAGCCTGGTTTTTGTGCAGGTCAGTCAAGTTCTTCCCCAACAGAGACAATCAATTATTTCCATCCACACCTCGTTTTGTGCACAAGAGAAAATACCCTTTCAAGTGTTTACTGTGAAATCTGAAGCACAGAATGTCATTGCATGCTTTAGAATTAAGAATTGGCTTTACTGTAATTACTAGGCATCACAAAACCTTTTAATTAGAAGTGGGTGTCTGCACACTCTTGGCCATGAAGTGTATCTCGGGACTGTTGGATAATATTTTGTATTTTTATTGAGTCCAATCTCATTTTTTGGTGTCTTAGAAAGTGTCTTCATTTAGTTTTGCCCTGTAGGTATTTATTGAATATTCCAAATTAATTACCTCCTCTGCTCAGCTTGAACTGTGATTGTAGTGTGTAGAAATGCAGTTTTAATTGAATTTCGTGTATCCGTTAGTTTTAAAAAGTGTAATATCATGACGTTCCAGATTGGGTGTAACATTATGTTTGTGGATTACCAGTCAATTTTTAAATGAACCCCTGCAAGCCTTTTTTTTTTTTTTTTAAGATATTGAGACGATGAGGCTAACTCTTGTTATTAATGGTTTGCCTCTATCTCATGGCCTGTAATTGGTCTCTGGTGATTGCCAAGTCTTTTGGATTAAGAAATGTCATTAAAATTGATGTATTAGGCCTGCGAGCCGCTTTCTCCGTCAGATAGCTTTTTTTAATCAATTGATAATTACAAAGATGATTTATGACTTGACTTCGTGTTGACAGGTGAACAATAATTGCGACATGGAGATTTCAAAGCAGCATCTGTTACGGCTTTGAAAGAGATTTTTCACCCTTAGGTGTCCTGCTCGGTTTTAGACAGGTTCTGGTGAGTAATGGAGACGAATGGTTTAGTTGCTAACAGAAAGATTGCATGTACAATCCGAGTAGACCAAGACTAAGTTAGCAAGTTCACGATCCAGCTCGATCGTGACTGTGCCCTGACGGACTGTGCTTGCAATTAATACGCTGAAAATGACTTTGCAGGAATTATGTGAGTAGAATTGTTACTGCTTGTTTTGCTTGTCAGATATACAGTTGCTGTAGATGTATTGTTGGTATTATTTAATTATTTGGATTTAGTTTTTTAGATGTTTGTGGCAGTTTTATTGTAGTATTATTTATATAATGTTGTAATATTTATTAATATTTTTAATTAGATTTTATTTTAATTTTTAGTAAAAATTTTTTTGCATGTTTACGTATTTTCCCAATATTTATTTTATTTTAACTTCTTGTTAGTGGACAAAAAAAAAGTTATAAAAAAAAAAATAATATATATATATATATATATATATATATTTACAGTATTTCTAATAAAAATAATGAATAATAATTAAAAAAAATGTAAAATTATTTTAATAATAATGCAAGGATAATAATGTAATATAATATATTATTATGTTTTAAATCAAAAGTTTTCATAGATAATATTGTATAAAATTTTCAAAAGTATTTATACAAATAAAAATATAACTGAAAAAATATAATTTTTTTTTAGAATTTTTTAGAATTTTTAGATAGAAGTGGAAGATCATTATTGTACACTAGTGAATACAGTAAAGCTAATCAATATGTACCAAGAACCACATTTCAGTTTAGCAATGTAGCATTAACATCACACAGATCTGAAATAAATGATAACGTAATGCCTTATGGATGTTGCATTTGAAGTCTGATCACATTCGGCTCTGTGTACATAGCAATAAATTAATTTCATTTCTGCAGCGCAGAGGATGGTTTGAATGTCTATTTTTTGTACTCCTGTTCTGGCAGTGTTTATAATTGAAGATAATCTACCATGCATTTTCTTTATTAATTTAATTCCCCAGCGCCTTGACATAAAATGTCTGTTTCCTTGACAAAGTGCAAATGAACGCTGAGAGCGAGACAGAAAAAGCAGAATTGTACGAGCAAGAGCCAACGGGGACGCAAACGATCTCGTGCGATATAATGGAAGCACATTTCTCATTTCATGACAAAGTAAACATTCGTCCGTCTCTTTATTGTCTCCGATCAGTCTGTAAATACATGCGGAGATGAAGGGGTCAGGAAATGTGCGAGATGAGCGAACAGAAAAGCGGAGTCGAGGGAATCATTCGGGCCAGACTCAATCTGATGAGATCCTCCTCTGTGTCTCTGAAAGCATTAGGTTAGACAGTGATTGCATTCAAAATCCTATTAAGTTTATATAATCGGGAAAAGAAAGGATTATTACTCCCTATCAGTGTTTTGCTCCTTTTTCCTTTTGTGTGCCTGTAAAAGCTCGAAATTCACTTGATTTACTGTGTCATGACTTCATCTCGACGGCTTTGTCATTTGATTGCACCATGTGACTCTCAAATGGAGGTTGAGAAGCGAATGATATTTATATGCCAGAGAAAAATCTAACGCGTCTACTCCATTAGAAGAGGTCTGGTTATCATTGCCAGGAAAAGAGTCCTAGAAGTGTGTTTCTTTGGCAATTTCCCATTTGAAGGGAGTGATGAAGTCATTGTGTTTGCTTTTAGCGCTGAATGTTGCACTTGTTAGCTTGTTTCTCTTGTGTTGCGGTTCATTTGGATTTTTTTCAGTATTGTGCATGTGTTGATGTAGGCCGTGTATGTTTTGTTGCATGGTATATCACATTTTTACAGCGTCTTGAAGGAGTTTGTCACCCAGTTTGCTGGGTTTTAGCTCACCTTCAGGCCGTTTAAGATACATGGGTCAAAGACCAAAAAGGGTTTAACCATAAAAACAAATGTAATACTGCTTTGCCCCAAATAAAATGTTTTCTGATTAAATAAATTGCATTTGTTGTTTTTCTGAGCCAAGAATAAATACACATTTTTCCCTGATTTACTATAAATGACATGTATGTCATATATAGTAAATATTTACAACAAAAAATCAACCTATGACGCATTACAAGATTTATTACTTTCACCCCAAATGCAAATTAGTTGTAATTTAAAATGTTTTAAAATTGCCACTATCCTAGGTTTTGCCCATTTGTCAGGAAGATTTTTTTTTTTTACACAATAAAACTTAATATGCTTCCTTATTCTTTTATATATATTGACATGTATGAGTCAGAATAAAGATTATTTCAACAAAATTTTGACCTTTGATTTTACTCTTCAAAAACTTATTTGAAACCTTAAAGGTAGACACTTTATTTACATTTAATGTGCATTCTATGGATATAAAAAAGATTTGTAGTAATTTAGCAGTACATTGCTTGCTCACTGATGGATTCTCTTCAGTAAATGGGTGCTGTCAGACATTAATCCACAAGTAATCCACAACGCTACAGTCTATCAACGAACATTTTCTTCAGCATGAAGCTGTGTGTAAGAAACAAATGTTTTTTAAGGCAAGTCAGCTTGATTTTATATAGACCATTTAAAAGCAGCTTCACATGAAAATAACAGTCAATAATGAATTTTTTAGCTTATTTTTGCTGTAAAAATACAAATGCTGTATTTCTAATAGATCAATTTAGCTATAACCATCTCTGCAGAAGGCAGAAAAAAAAATTGTTATTCAGTTGAAGTCACTTCAGTGTTATTTTAGTTCAGTTCAATAACTGTCAATGTAGAAGAATTCACCAATTATTAAACAATTTTGATTCAGCTATAAAGCTGCTCTACAAAACAATAGTGTCATCATCCAGCGTAATTCAGTTCAAGTTTTGTTCTCATGCAATATGAGTGTCAGTGCAGTCAAATTGATACTGCTAAAAATGTCCAAATGTAAAATTTTAAGGTGTGATTTATTTCTGTATCCTGTATGATCCTTCAGAACTCATTCTGATGATTTGCTGCTAAAGAAATATTTCTTATTATCAGTGTTGAAAACAGATGCTGCTTCCTATTTTGTATTTGTTTAGGATGCTATGTTGAATAGAAAGAACAGCATTTGTTTGAAATAAAAATGTTTTGTAACTTCATACGTACTGTATATGGTCACTTTAATGCTTCCTTACTGAATTAAGGTATTAATTAAAAGAAAAGCAAACATTAGCATGATATATTAAATTGTGGTCTTAAAAATTTGTTGTTTTTGTTTAACGTTCTCTCACAGCAGTTACAATTGGTATTAATTAACACGGTATACTTTCAATACTCTCTCTCTCTCTCTCTCTCTGTTTACTGATCGTGTTCTCTTTGTCTTTGTAGGTGCACCTGAGTATACTCCAAAGATCTCATTAGTCTGTGATGAGCATCATCATCCAGCACAGACCCAAGGTAACGCAATATCTCAAAAGATCCCGTTTTATATCTTTACACCCTTGTGCCTGTCAAAAAGATACATCAGTTAGTTCATTTATTGCAGACAGTGTACAGCTGGGGTGTGTTTTTGTTCCCTTTTGTATTAACAGAACTTGTCTCAACCATTAGATTTTTTCCCCCCCTTTTGTTCCACATGAATGTGAGCTTTTTAGGGAAAAAGTAAAGATGGTGGTGTTAGCTTTGTGTGGAAAATACTATGTATTTTTTGTTTTCATTAATTACTTATTTAATTATTGGGGGTGTTAATACTTTGCACATTTAATTATGTTTGTTCATAAAAATACATTTGATATATTTTTAATGAAAATAATAAGGGCTGTATAATTAGCACTATATATATGAAGAGTTATATATTCATATTCATATATTATTATTCATATATATGAACACTATAAATCCATTTTGCTTATTTTGAGTAAAAATATGTTTTCTTAACCAAGAAAGTGGCAAGATGAAAACTAGGATACCATGTATTCAAAGCTCCACTATTACCAGTACTGTTTACAGTGCGTGGAATGGTGCGCCGTGATTGGTTGAGCAGATATATCGCATTCTGCAGAGAAAGAAGACATGACAGAAAAGAAAACATGATGGATATCTCATTTTGAGAAAATGTAAAACTGTACTTTTCAATAGCATCCAGATTCAATTCATATATATATATATATATATATAGAATACATTGTGTACTCACGATATATATGTATATAAATATAATATGTGACCTTGGACCACAAAAGCAGTTATAATAATCTTTCCACTGATATATGGTATGTTAGGATAGGACAATATTTGACCAAGATGCAACTGAGTAAATTTCCAAAGTATTTTCATATTCCAATATCCTATTGGACGACAAAGCTGCCATCTCTCTCAACTGTGTTCCTCAAGCAGCTCGATTTAAATAAGGAGACCAAGCTCAGATTTGTAAAGTATAGCAACCACATACCAAGTACCACAAGAACGATTCAAAGCATAATGAGCGTCTGCTCTCTAAAGCTCTCACTGTACTGATGTCACACAGCGATCGGTCTGTGCAGTCATTGCTGCTTCAAGTCCAACACAGCTCTTATAGTTTCGCAGTAGGGGCAGTGCTAGGTGGCTCCATTGCGTCACTGAGCTGCAATTTAGACCCACCCGAAAAACTGTTTAATGTTGTATCTCCACGATTAAGTATCATATAGTTCACAGTCTTGGTAACATGTTTCTGCAATGCATTTCTAACATTTATACGGTATTTACAAACAATTCTCAAAATGTACTTTATACAGTCTTTAAGACTGGATTTGTGGTCCTGGGTCACATAGGCTATTTATATATATGCAGTTTTTTCTTTTAAAAAATGACTTTTTTAATTAACAGCCCCACTAGATAAACTTTTTTTTGTATAGATTTTAATTTACGGCACAAATCTAATCTGGTCATTTGACCTATGCACATTGCAGATCAATTTATGACACTTTCAGATTGTCATCAGTGGAATTCCATCACATTCCAATTAGCGTTTCTCTGGTGATTAAGCGGTGGGATTACATGCAGCTCGACTGTCAGGATAGACACACCCCCTCAGCTCATGCATCCCGTTCTGATTAAATGGAATTGATTTAATTGGGTTACCCCACTGTGAGTTCTTGCTAATAGGATGTGGAGTTTTTTTGATCATTGGTATGCAGTGACCGGCTCTGACCCAGCTCAAGTGAAGCGGCACAGAGGGTTTTTTTTTTTTTTGTTTGTTTGTGGTCAGTATCTTGTGTGTTTGAAGATTAAACCCAACCACTGGCAGTCGAGATTTTGTCTTAATCTCTAATTAGATTTTGATCAGCAGGAATCTGTGGCAACTTTTCTCGGGATTGTAGATTTTGTTACAGTGTGTATTCTGTATTCAGTGTGTGTTTGAAAACGGTTAATTATTAATGTGCTTCCGTGAAACACAAAATGAGATGCTCTTTTACAAGCTTAAAAATGCACCGTAAAGGCACCATACTATGTCTGATACACTCTATTGCAAGTCTTCTGAAGCTATATGATAACTATATGAGGAGCAGACTGAAGTTTGACTGGAACATATTGCTCTTAGTAGCTTTGGAGCCTCTGTTCAACGTTTACTTCCACTGTATGAAAAAGAACAAATTTTGATCCTTTTGTTTCCCAAGGAAGAAAGAAAGTCACACAGCTTTGAAGGTGAAAAAAGGAATACCTTTAATTTTTAAGTGAACTGCTCCTTTAAATCACTTATTGATGCCTAGTGACAGGACATCTGCTGCATATTCAAACTGTGTGCATTTTAATTAGCAAAGGTCTGAGATAACATCAAATTTGCAAAACTGAATTGCCCTCCACCTTTCTGTTCTTTTTATATAGTCCTGCTAATTATAATCTTTTCAATCCTTCAGATTTATAGTGAATTTGGATTTTTAAAGATATTTGCATGTAAAGGTAACACAATAAAGAAGTCTACTTGATGTTTTATGTATTTGTTGAGGATAATTCATTTATAGATATAGATGTATACACACACACACACATATATTTATATATTTATTTGGATCATTCCTGGTATCCAGTAACATTTTGGCTTCACAATTGTTGGAAAAAAAAGTTACACATTTACATGTTTTTTGTATTCTACCAAAATAGTAACACGTTTACATATATGGAACACCTACTAGCCAAGCTCAGTATTCTGTTAGAATTTCCACCATTAGTTTCACATTCCACATTCTATAAAAAACTAACGAGTGAGGTTGTACGAATTTGTACGAATTAGCCACCTGTAAAATATGTACGAATTGCCTTGAGTGGGCTGCTGTGTCAGATATGTTTTTTTTCTTCATTGTGTATGAGTAGATTAAGTTTAGCCTAGTCCATAATTGAAAAATATTTTGAGGTTTTTATAATTTCATGGTTTATATTTGTACTGGAAGTTGATTACTTTGTCCTGAGAACATGATAAAATTGAACTCATATATCAAAGTTTTATAAAAAACAAAATAATATTTATAATGTCTGTTATCTCTGTTTAAGTGATTAAGAAATTAGACCTTATATATGTGCGTGTGTGTGTGTGTGTGTGTGCTTTATATATATATATATATATACATATAAAGCATGGTACACATGATATATTTATATTAATTAATGTATTTGTTTAATTTAGAATTTAATCTGTAGTAATACATTTTTTGTATGTACACAATTTATATATATATATATATATATATATATATATATATACATTTACAGCTATGCACATGCATAAACACACAACTGGACATTTAACACACATTTTAGATATATTTATATTAATATTTGAAAAATATATTTCAATCCAAAAAAAAAAAAAAATCCTTTTCACTTTCCAGAACAAAAAAGTAAATTTAAACACAAAACAATGTGTCATAAATGCTTAGAGGTAATATACTGTGTATAAAAATATGTAAAATATAAAAAAGTAAAATAACTAACACAGTCAGTTCAAACACGGTGTCTGTTTTTGTGTTGCTTAAATTGACTCTTTTGTTCTGGAAAGTGAAAAGAATATTTTCCATTTGATTGTTTTGCTGAATTAGGTTATACAACTGAGGCTGCTCTGAAGTCTTGATTGTCGGTTGCTGCAGTTTTGAAAAGCAAATGAAAATCAAGTATCATTACTCTTAACAGGTCATTTTACTCACAGGTCCCCGCTCACCCCGTGCTTTCTTAAAGTGCTCCCCGAGCTGCGTAATTGGAGTGTCCCTGCCTGCGCTAAGTGAAATCTTAAACTAACGTTGAGAAAATTACACCGCCAAAATCATCAGAGTCCTGCAATTTCCTGTAAATTCGACTGCTGTTGCGTTCAAACTCATATCAGAAACAATTTGCTAATTTGAAGCTCATTTTAATGCTAAATTTCAATACCATCCTTGGGAGGCTGATGCCGTGCGATTGGGCCACTTGTTGCTTTCGTTATGTGCAAGATTAAGTTCCCTGCTGAAAGAAAGTGTGAATTTTTTTTATAATAATCACGAAATAGCTTCTCCCTCGTCTTTTAACGATGCAGAGAGAGCGTGCATAATTTTTGTAGTACTTGCAAACTCATAATTATTCATTTTTCTCATTTCGCATTCATTTGCATCCCTAGAAACTGCAGTTTTTTGACACCTCCACATCTCCACCCTCTCTCATGGCATGATTAAGACCTCTCCGGCGCGGTCGTGGTGGCATCACCCCCCAGGGACTCAAACACAGCAGGGGTCATAACATGTCATCTCACGCAAGCCATTGAGCCTAATGCGTGAGACGGGGCTCGGCGTTCAGGATGCTGCCCGTACTGTTTAAAGTCCATTAGGGACTGTGCTTTAGCATAAACACCATCTGAACAGATAGGGAACTACAGAGAATTCCAGGCAAGCGTCCAAGTGCCAAGCTCTTTACAGGGGAATGTCGCATTTCCGCGCAGATGGTGACACGGTGTAGCGTGTTGGTGTGATTCAGTGCGTGGAATTTAAAAATGACCATTGCAATGATTAAGAGACGCTATGAATTAATTTATGCTTCGTTCTCTTTTTATTTTGAAGTGAAATTTCTGTTGATTGCTGCAGTTAGAGTAGTTTCATCAGTGCATGTTGTTGTAAAGAAATAAAATGAGTGATGAGAACCAGAAAGGCGTTACTGACATTTCACCAACTTAATAAATTAATTTATAAAATAAAATTAATTTATTTTAAATATAATAAAAGTATATATATTAAAATATATATTAAAATTATTGGTATGTGTTTATCAGCTATTTATATATTTAATGTATTATATTAATTATATATAGATAGATAGATAATATTTTTAGTAAAAGTGTGTGTGTGTATTTTTATTAAAAATAGTTTTGTGCACAGACACATGTATATATGCAGTTTTTTATGAAAATATGTCTATATTCATACTTTTATTAAAATACATCTTAACAACTTAAAATTAAATAATTAAATAAATGATAAAATATATAAATACATAAATAAATGCCTAATTAAATGCATACAGGTATAAATATAGTATAGTAAGTATTTCTTCATTTATTTATCCATTCATTCATTATTTTTTATTTATATTATATTAAAGTGTAGACATACAGTACTGTGCAAAAGTCTTAGGCCACTAGTATTTTTACCAACAAAAATGGTTTTAAGTGGTTTATTTCTATCTTTTATGGTAGCGTGTCAGTTCAAAATATCAGTTTACATTTCCAAACATTATTTTTGTCATTAATTGTAATAATGCAGTGAGATTATTGTCTGACAACA
>JAUCMS010000045.1:16067631-16079209 GCA_032357445.1 Enteromius radiatus
ACAGCCAATCAGAGCAGACCTCCTCATTACTATTCATGAACCTTCCAAATAAGGCAAAACCAGACTGTTTCATTCTATTGTCAGATTCTAGGGTTGTAAAAGGACCTGTAAAACCGTTTCTGGGCATTTTTCCCCTTATCTAAGCTACATACCTTCTATGTATATATCACACAACAATTGAAAATAGTCTCTCAATGCATTCTATGGCACCTTTAATCACAATTAATCTTTGACAACAGTAAATATAATAATAATAATAATTAACCAACCAAGTTTTTTTAACAACAACAACAAAACAATTAACCTAAACCATGAAAACATTGCATTTCAATACACTCTGATTCATTATAAGAGGATAACTGAATTACAGCTAAATCCTAAAATCTCTCAGTCATGTATACTTAAACACTTGAGCTTGTGACAGTGTAATAACGTTCACACACAGCAGTTTATCCACTGACAGTAATGTACCTAAATCACGAGAATATAATGCTGGGTGGTTTTACTGTCAGTCCCGTCCGGCCCTCCATAATAACAGCTGTGTTTGATGGCATCAGGCTCATAAACGTCTCTCGCTGTCATATCACTACAGACTAGCGGCAAACAGCTTTCTTACAGACTTACTGCTCACCATCATTTTCTTCAACTCAACATGAATGTCTTTGCTAACTTTACCTTTATTCTTTAGTTACTGTAACTTCAGATTCACTCAGATCGAATAACTGAATCAGTGGCCTGTTACCTGCTGCAACTGGATCATGATTTGTTCAGTCAGTGAACCAGTTGAACTGATTAAAAAAATATTTATTACAGAAATTAGACATTTTTAAATTTTGGGGTTTTCTTTGGTTTATACTCTAAATCAACTTGTTATTATTATTTTTTTGCTACTACCAAAAAATGTATTAAACAAATATTAAATAAATTCAACCAATTTATTAGGAATTGCTCTGATTGAATCATTGAATGAGTGAATCAGTTCACCTGAGACTCACTCAGATTGAATCACTGAATCAGTGACTGGTTACTTGCTGCAATCAGTAGTGAACCAACTGAACTGATTCAAACTGGCTCACAAAAATTATTTGTTCATGATGTTTACACTATTTTTTTTTTCAAATGTAATATTTTTACCACTCTAAATCAGCTGTTTTTATTTATTATACGAATTTGAAACACTCCTTTACTAGGAATTGCTCTGACTGAATCATTGAATCGGTGAGTATGAGACTCACTCAGATTGAATCACTGAATCAGTGACCTGCTATTTGCTGCAATCAAATCATTTATAAATGAATCATTTAGGAAGTTAATCATTTTAACGTTCATTTTATACATATACATAAATGTCTTTTCTAATGCTAAAAAACATAATACTCTTTAAACATGATAAGCTACAAAAATGCTCCTAGTTCATACTGTCAATGATTAAACTCATGAAAACCAATCCTCAGCATAATACAAGTGAATAACTGCACAAATGCACATCTGATCTGACAAAAGTTGCTTTGTTGCTGCGTATTCAGCATTATTTGACACAGATTTCGAGAGCTCGCCTCCATACCGCTCCCTCTCTCCGATTGAATCAATAATGAACCCTAACATGTTTGGCTGGAAAGAGAAAAGCGGCGCTCTGAGCCTAAGCTCTCTCTGCGATCAATAATTATGTCCCTGAAGGGTGTAAGATCTCAGACTGGAGTGTCACAGCACACGTGGCTTCACACACTGGTTTGATCTCGGTATGAAGGTATGTCTTGTCCCGATCTTATCCCACACCGTACCTGATGGATATAATCACCCTTTAGAGCGATTAGCAGTTCATCTCGTAGACACTGAGCCATCACCACATAATGAAGTCGCTCGTTTGACGGAAGGATACGCTTTGCTCCAGGTAATCTGCCTGCTGCAGAGACACGAACAAACTGAGACAGATCATTTGGAAATACGAGTCATTACTCGAAGAAAATAATCAGAGCGTCTTTCATCCGACCAGATACGCTTCCTGTGTGAAGCTGCACCTGTAAAAATGGCAGAAAACTAATTAACTCATTATCTTCAGTATGTTTGGCTTCACGCAAATAAAGGGGGTTAGGGGCTAATTGTGAGGGGGTTTTTTTCGATAAAATTTTTAATTACGAATAAAAATAGACAGAAAATAGCTTTAGGCTTGAAGTGCTCATTTAGACTGCAAAATTTGGTCAAAAATTTGGTGATTACATATAAAAATGACTACAAAATAATGTGAAAACAGTAAACAGAGAAACAATTTTACTGTCAAATATAATATTTATTATTAACTACTACTACCAAATAAAAATATTAGTGTAAAGAAAATATTTAAATAATTTTTATATAATATTTATTATATATTATTATTATTATTATTATAATATTATACCTAAATAAAATATTGTCTTAACTTTTTATGCAATTAATATTTTTTTAATAAATGAATTAATTTCATTACAGTATAATAAAGTATTTTAATAAAATTATGTGTATATAAAATTATGTGTATATTCTTTAATACTATAAAATTAAAATACTAATATTTATTTATTTTTTTTTTTTTAAATGTTAAATCATCAAATCAGCAGACATTACAGACACACAATTTGCAATATTTCTTTTACATTCGACAAAGTCCAACAGGTTTTGAACCATGACAGAGAGAAATTATCATCAGAATTGGTATTTTTCAGTGAACCGTCCCTTTAAATCTCACTCCATACAACCAGCGACTGAAGATGTGTTATCTGTGAGAAATATTGATTAAAGTCAGTCTCAGCTGAATGAACACACTGCCATGCTAAAGCGCACAGTTGTGAAAACACTTGATTTTGCTAAATTGTCATAACATTTGTGTTTAATTGCACCAATAGATGATAAGATGTTATGACAAATAAGCGGAATAAACAGACGACGCTCTTTCGGATCCATTAGGACCATTGATCGGTGAACTGGAATTGTCAAAAAGAAAACACACTACCCAGCGCGTACACACATGCATATGAATGAACCAGCCACCCTCGCAAAAATCCTTTGTCAATCTCAGTTTATGACGTTGGCATCGGCTGTAGGCTGCCAGAGGAGGAGGAGGCGAAAGACACAGTCGGCAAAATTTCGATGTACAATCTGTTCGCCGGGAGGCGGAATCATGAAGAGAAATTTGCCTCTCAAATCCTGCCTCTGAGCGCACATGTCAATGCCATCCAAGCTGATTGCTTGGCTTTCACATTTGAATAAAATGAAGTGCTATGAAAACGGAGCGTGCTTGGCGCAGATGGTGCTCGGAGGCTGAAAGAGCCCCTGAAAAATGAAACTGGAAGATGAGAACAGGCAAGAAAAAAAAAAAACAAAAAAAAAAAAAACATGCTTTTACAAAGTATTTAAGACGTGACAAGAGGTGTGGGTTTGCAGAAGAGCCCTTGTCACAGAGGCTGCAAGATATCCAGGAAAACAAGTTAACCGTCTTTAAATATTCCTCAATGAACCGATTATTGTGCACCAGAGTGTCCTCAACCTCTCCGGCCTGCCATGAATCGAGTGAAGATCTGCCAATGCGAACTTGGAATCGCCATTAACTAGAAAAACTTTGAATCTGTATATAAAGGCCAAAAGACACAAAAGGCAAAGTGAATGAAAGCACATGAGAGAGACGAAAAACCTTGGTTTCTTAAGTCTTAAAGACATTACGTTTAAATTACCTTTTTTTACATTTCTTAAAGGTGAAGTGTTTCATTGCTATGCTCCTACAGTGTTAACAGCAAATGGATGTAACTCTCCTGATGGGTTTAAAATTAATAATACTAATAAAAAAGATAAATAAATAAAAACAACTAAGTGCAACTGTTGTGTTGGCAGTCAAATTGCATGTAACTTGCCTAAAAACAGCCTTATGGAAAACACTATGAAAGGAAAAAAAAAATCCTCTACTGTAAAGCTAGATAAAAATGTTAAATAAATGGAGTATTTAATTCACTTTCAAATCAAAACAAATATTTATATAATGATATTTATTTTAAGATATTTAACAGTATGATATTTACTATTAGATATTTATTTAATTCAATAATAATAATAATATTACTACTACCATTACTACATAAAATATTAAAGAAAGTATTACATGATTTCACTAAATTAAATATATATTAATAAATTAAAGCATAATACATTGTAAATATTTAAGAACATGATATTTATTTTAATAATTAATAATATTTAACACAAAGTAATATTTCACAAAATAAAAAGAAAACTCTGTAATCATTTATGGTGTAGTTGCAAACCTGTAAGAATTTCTATGTTCTGCCAAACATAAAGGAAGAAATTTTGAAGATAGTTTGTAACCAGTCTGTTTTGGGTCACCATTGACTTCCATATTATTTTTTTCCTTTAATAGAAGTCAACGGTGACCGAAACTGCCTGGTTACAAACTTTCTTCAAAATATCTTCCTTTGTGTTCGGCATGATGGCAGAATTTTCATTTTTTGGGTGAACTATAACTTTGAGGCAGGGGTGGGGAACATCAGTCCTGGAGAGTCACAGCCCTGCAGAGTTTAGCTCCTACCCTAATTAAAACTCACTGTAGCTTCCAATGCTGCGTCCGAAATCGCCTACTTCCCTACTATATAGTACCTGAAAAACAGTATGAGAGGCGAGTAGTATGTCCGAATTCATAGTATTTGAAAATCAGTAGGCGAGAAGTACCCGGATGACCTACTGCTTCCGGCCGAATTCTATAGTAGGCATACCATGGACGCTTTCCTATCCCATGAGGCTCCGGGAGAGGAGGCATCATAATCGAAACATGGCGGAAAGTTGAGACGCGGCTCATTTCGAGTGTAAGTACCTCAGGAAAAAAACGTTGTTTATTGTGATTAAATTACACTTGTTTAACAGATTACTTTTTGAATGTCTAAACTTTGCATGCACATTCATGACACTAAACAAGAAATATACACCAAATTTCAAGAAGAAATAAATAATTTAACCAGAGTTTCAAACATTTGAAACCCAAAGCAAGTTTACCATTGGCTCAACAGAGATAGCCCCGCCCAAAAACTCAAGCTATTGGTTACTTGCAGGCCACAACCCAGAATATTTACCTATAAAAGAACAAAAAAATAAAAACATTTTATAAAGACACACTTCACCTTTAAGAGCGATGCATGGGTTGTAAATGTGGATTGATCTATCCGTCGCTGGTTTTAATGTGCCTCAGAGCCAGTCTCATTGTGCTGAAGAGATTGAGGGTCTTTCATCGCCCGTGTCGGAATGCAGATCTGCAGGAAGTCTCCTCGGCGTGATGGCTTCCCCATCTGTCTGGCGACGACCACAGAGAAGTGTAGCGCCTGTTGAACCCCAGCGGGTGGGTTTTACAGCCCCCCGCTTCACCTCATGCCCCATTAATGGAGGAAAGGGAAAAATGCAGGCGAGCGTATTGCTGGTCCAAACATTCCTACACCTCCACTGCTGTGTGCAGAAACTCACAGCTCAGCCGACACTCACAAACCCGCGCTAAAACACTGGCTAGGGCCATAAACCTGCAGCAGAGAGGGGCCACGGCCCTATAAAGACCAGCTGAAACACGCTTCTTCATATATACGATAAGAGTTGTGTTTTTTTAATTGCAAGGGTGAATTAAATTGACTTAAAGTGAAATAATAAAATAACAATAAAATAATATATATATTGTATTTATATATACACAATATATTTTAGATGCTATTTATATGCGATTAATTGTTTGACAGCACAAAACAAAATAAATATGTATATATATATATATATATACATATTTATTTTGTTTTGTGCTGTCAAACAATTAATCGCATATAAATAGCATCTAAAATATATTGTGTATATATAAATACAATATATATATTATTTTATTGTTATTTTATTATTTCACTTTAAGTCAATTTAATTCACCCTTGCAATTAAAAAAACACAACTCTTATCGTATATATGAAGAAGCGTGTTTCAGCTGGTCTTTATAGGGCCGTGGCCCCTCTCTGCTGCAGGTTTATGGCCCTAGCCAGTGTTTTAGCGCGGGTTTGTGAGTGTCGGCTGAGCTGTGAGTTTCTGCACACAGCAGTGGAGGTGTAGGAATGTTTGGACCAGCAATACGCTCGCCTGCATTTTTCCCTTTCCTCCATTAATGGGGCATGAGGTGAAGCGGGGGGCTGTAAAACCCACCCGCTGGGGTTCAACAGGCGCTACACTTCTCTGTGGTCGTCGCCAGACAGATGGGGAAGCCATCACGCCGAGGAGACTTCCTGCAGATCTGCATTCCGACACGGGCGATGAAAGACCCTCAATCTCTTCAGCACAATGAGACTGGCTCTGAGGCACATTAAAACCAGCGACGGATAGATCAATCCACATTTACAACCCATGCATCGCTCTTAAAGGTGAAGTGTGTCTTTATAAAATGTTTTTATTTTTTTGTTCTTTTATAGGTAAATATTCTGGGTTGTGGCCTGCAAGTAACCAATAGCTTGAGTTTTTGGGCGGGGCTATCTCTGTTGAGCCAATGGTAAACTTGCTTTGGGTTTCAAATGTTTGAAACTCTGGTTAAATTATTTATTTCTTCTTGAAATTTGGTGTATATTTCTTGTTTAGTGTCATGAATGTGCATGCAAAGTTTAGACATTCAAAAAGTAATCTGTTAAACAAGTGTAATTTAATCACAATAAACAACGTTTTTTTCCTGAGGTACTTACACTCGAAATGAGCCGCGTCTCAACTTTCCGCCATGTTTCGATTATGATGCCTCCTCTCCCGGAGCCTCATGGGATAGGAAAGCGTCCATGGTATGCCTACTATAGAATTCGGCCGGAAGCAGTAGGTCATCCGGGTACTTCTCGCCTACTGATTTTCAAATACTATGAATTCGGACATACTACTCGCCTCTCATACTGTTTTTCAGGTACTATATAGTAGGGAAGTAGGCGATTTCGGACGCAGCATTGGAAGCTACAGTGAGTTTTAATTAGGGTAGGAGCTAAACTCTGCAGGGCTGTGACTCTCCAGGACTGATGTTCCCCACCCCTGCCTCAAAGTTATAGTTCACCCAAAAAATGAAAATTCTGCCATCATGCCGAACACAAAGGAAGATATTTTGAAGAAAGTTTGTAACCAGGCAGTTTCGGTCACCGTTGACTTCTATTAAAGGAAAAAAATAATATGGAAGTCAATGGTGACCCAAAACAGACTGGTTACAAACTATCTTCAAAATTTCTTCCTTTATGTTTGGCAGAACATAGAAATTCTTACAGGTTTGCAACTACACCATAAATGATTACAGAGTTTTCTTTTTATTTTGTGAAATATTACTTTGTGTTAAATATTATTAATTATTAAAATAAATATCATGTTCTTAAATATTTACAATGTATTATGCTTTAATTTATTAATATATATTTAATTTAGTGAAATCATGTAATACTTTCTTTAATATTTTATGTAGTAATGGTAGTAGTAATATTATTATTATTATTGAATTAAATAAATATCTAATAGTAAATATCATACTGTTAAATATCTTAAAATAAATATCATTATATAAATATTTGTTTTGATTTGAAAGTGAATTAAATACTCCATTTATTTAACATTTTTATCTAGCTTTACAGTAGAGGATTTTTTTTTTCCTTTCATAGTGTTTTCCATAAGGCTGTTTTTAGGCAAGTTACATGCAATTTGACTGCCAACACAACAGTTGCACTTAGTTGTTTTTATTTATTTATCTTTTTTATTAGTATTATTAATTTTAAACCCATCAGGAGAGTTACATCCATTTGCTGTTAACACTGTAGGAGCATAGCAATGAAACACTTCACCTTTAAGAAATGTAAAAAAAGGTAATTTAAACGTAATGTCTTTAAGACTTAAGAAACCAAGGTTTTTCGTCTCTCTCATGTGCTTTCATTCACTTTGCCTTTTGTGTCTTTTGGCCTTTATATACAGATTCAAAGTTTTTCTAGTTAATGGCGATTCCAAGTTCGCATTGGCAGATCTTCACTCGATTCATGGCAGGCCGGAGAGGTTGAGGACACTCTGGTGCACAATAATCGGTTCATTGAGGAATATTTAAAGACGGTTAACTTGTTTTCCTGGATATCTTGCAGCCTCTGTGACAAGGGCTCTTCTGCAAACCCACACCTCTTGTCACGTCTTAAATACTTTGTAAAAGCATGTTTTTTTTTTTTTTGTTTTTTTTTTTTCTTGCCTGTTCTCATCTTCCAGTTTCATTTTTCAGGGGCTCTTTCAGCCTCCGAGCACCATCTGCGCCAAGCACGCTCCGTTTTCATAGCACTTCATTTTATTCAAATGTGAAAGCCAAGCAATCAGCTTGGATGGCATTGACATGTGCGCTCAGAGGCAGGATTTGAGAGGCAAATTTCTCTTCATGATTCCGCCTCCCGGCGAACAGATTGTACATCGAAATTTTGCCGACTGTGTCTTTCGCCTCCTCCTCCTCTGGCAGCCTACAGCCGATGCCAACGTCATAAACTGAGATTGACAAAGGATTTTTGCGAGGGTGGCTGGTTCATTCATATGCATGTGTGTACGCGCTGGGTAGTGTGTTTTCTTTTTGACAATTCCAGTTCACCGATCAATGGTCCTAATGGATCCGAAAGAGCGTCGTCTGTTTATTCCGCTTATTTGTCATAACATCTTATCATCTATTGGTGCAATTAAACACAAATGTTATGACAATTTAGCAAAATCAAGTGTTTTCACAACTGTGCGCTTTAGCATGGCAGTGTGTTCATTCAGCTGAGACTGACTTTAATCAATATTTCTCACAGATAACACATCTTCAGTCGCTGGTTGTATGGAGTGAGATTTAAAGGGACGGTTCACTGAAAAATACCAATTCTGATGATAATTTCTCTCTGTCATGGTTCAAAACCTGTTGGACTTTGTCGAATGTAAAAGAAATATTGCAAATTGTGTGTCTGTAATGTCTGCTGATTTGATGATTTAACATTTAAAAAAAAAAAAATAAATAAATATTAGTATTTTAATTTTATAGTATTAAAGAATATACACATAATTTTATATACACATAATTTTATTAAAATACTTTATTATACTGTAATGAAATTAATTCATTTATTAAAAAAATATTAATTGCATAAAAAGTTAAGACAATATTTTATTTAGGTATAATATTATAATAATAATAATAATAATATATAATAAATATTATATAAAAATTATTTAAATATTTTCTTTACACTAATATTTTTATTTGGTAGTAGTAGTTAATAATAAATATTATATTTGACAGTAAAATTGTTTCTCTGTTTACTGTTTTCACATTATTTTGTAGTCATTTTTATATGTAATCACCAAATTTTTGACCAAATTTTGCAGTCTAAATGAGCACTTCAAGCCTAAAGCTATTTTCTGTCTATTTTTATTCGTAATTAAAAATTTTATCGAAAAAAACCCCCTCACAATTAGCCCCTAACCCCCTTTATTTGCGTGAAGCCAAACATACTGAAGATAATGAGTTAATTAGTTTTCTGCCATTTTTACAGGTGCAGCTTCACACAGGAAGCGTATCTGGTCGGATGAAAGACGCTCTGATTATTTTCTTCGAGTAATGACTCGTATTTCCAAATGATCTGTCTCAGTTTGTTCGTGTCTCTGCAGCAGGCAGATTACCTGGAGCAAAGCGTATCCTTCCGTCAAACGAGCGACTTCATTATGTGGTGATGGCTCAGTGTCTACGAGATGAACTGCTAATCGCTCTAAAGGGTGATTATATCCATCAGGTACGGTGTGGGATAAGATCGGGACAAGACATACCTTCATACCGAGATCAAACCAGTGTGTGAAGCCACGTGTGCTGTGACACTCCAGTCTGAGATCTTACACCCTTCAGGGACATAATTATTGATCGCAGAGAGAGCTTAGGCTCAGAGCGCCGCTTTTCTCTTTCCAGCCAAACATGTTAGGGTTCATTATTGATTCAATCGGAGAGAGGGAGCGGTATGGAGGCGAGCTCTCGAAATCTGTGTCAAATAATGCTGAATACGCAGCAACAAAGCAACTTTTGTCAGATCAGATGTGCATTTGTGCAGTTATTCACTTGTATTATGCTGAGGATTGGTTTTCATGAGTTTAATCATTGACAGTATGAACTAGGAGCATTTTTGTAGCTTATCATGTTTAAAGAGTATTATGTTTTTTAGCATTAGAAAAGACATTTATGTATATGTATAAAATGAACGTTAAAATGATTAACTTCCTAAATGATTCATTTATAAATGATTTGATTGCAGCAAATAGCAGGTCACTGATTCAGTGATTCAATCTGAGTGAGTCTCATACTCACCGATTCAATGATTCAGTCAGAGCAATTCCTAGTAAAGGAGTGTTTCAAATTCGTATAATAAATAAAAACAGCTGATTTAGAGTGGTAAAAATATTACATTTGAAAAAAAAAATAGTGTAAACATCATGAACAAATAATTTTTGTGAGCCAGTTTGAATCAGTTCAGTTGGTTCACTACTGATTGCAGCAAGTAACCAGTCACTGATTCAGTGATTCAATCTGAGTGAGTCTCAGGTGAACTGATTCACTCATTCAATGATTCAATCAGAGCAATTCCTAATAAATTGGTTGAATTTATTTAATATTTGTTTAATACATTTTTTGGTAGTAGCAAAAAAATAATAATAACAAGTTGATTTAGAGTATAAACCAAAGAAAACCCCAAAATTTAAAAATGTCTAATTTCTGTAATAAATATTTTTTTAATCAGTTCAACTGGTTCACTGACTGAACAAATCATGATCCAGTTGCAGCAGGTAACAGGCCACTGATTCAGTTATTCGATCTGAGTGAATCTGAAGTTACAGTAACTAAAGAATAAAGGTAAAGTTAGCAAAGACATTCATGTTGAGTTGAAGAAAATGATGGTGAGCAGTAAGTCTGTAAGAAAGCTGTTTGCCGCTAGTCTGTAGTGATATGACAGCGAGAGACGTTTATGAGCCTGATGCCATCAAACACAGCTGTTATTATGGAGGGCCGGACGGGACTGACAGTAAAACCACCCAGCATTATATTCTCGTGATTTAGGTACATTACTGTCAGTGGATAAACTGCTGTGTGTGAACGTTATTACACTGTCACAAGCTCAAGTGTTTAAGTATACATGACTGAGAGATTTTAGGATTTAGCTGTAATTCAGTTATCCTCTTATAATGAATCAGAGTGTATTGAAATGCAATGTTTTCATGGTTTAGGTTAATTGTTTTGTTGTTGTTGTTAAAAAAACTTGGTTGGTTAATTATTATTATTATTATATTTACTGTTGTCAAAGATTAATTGTGATTAAAGGTGCCATAGAATGCATTGAGAGACTATTTTCAATTGTTGTGTGATATATACATAGAAGGTATGTAGCTTAGATAAGGGGAAAAATGCCCAGAAACGGTTTTACAGGTCCTTTTACAACCCTAGAATCTGACAATAGAATGAAACAGTCTGGTTTTGCCTTATTTGGAAGGTTCATGAATAGTAATGAGGAGGTCTGCTCTGATTGGCTGT